>AXCM01009029.1:0-11041 GCA_000473375.1 Anopheles culicifacies | reverse complement strand
TACATCTGCTGCTTTCTCACGATTCACAAATATGTCATTGGATTTGTTAATTGAATTACTGAGAAATTACCAGTAAAGAAAATAGAAACAATTCTCAAACAAAACAAACCCAACTTTGAAAATAAATTTACAAATTAGTCTAACAAAATCAGATTTAGATCGTCAGAATTTCAAAACAATCGGTATAGCAGAATTATTTTTGTTGAGGAATTTGCTAATAATGAGCCTTAAGGACACAGTTCTTATCATCTTTAGTGTTTTGTTCAGCTATTATTTGAATTTTGAAGTTTTAAAATTGCTATATTTGTCGATACATATCTTTGTATATGATAAGTTTGTACAAATCTTTGAACATTTGATTTTTCTAATTATTATCAAAATTATTAATTAATTATTATTGTAAACAATGGAGGCGCCCGGTGTTTAACCAAAAATTCCAACAATCTTCACATGGTCAGGAAAGAAACATATATTTTCCTTCTCGTATGTTTCCTATTATCAAAGGAAAGATATTCCGAGCCTCTGAATTTTAATAAGCAATCTAAAATTGTGTATAAGCACATACATAAAGAAGTAATAGCCGAGAATAATACTTAAGAAGGAAAAACAACACAAAACAGGTCGAATCTCGGGAAACATTGCTTACGATACAACTTTTCAACAAAACGATAAACCAAACATGTTGCGGTGTAACCTACGTAACCATACGTAAAACAACCCTAACAAATGTTTTCCACTGTGTGATACTCCGATTCCATATTGCGCACCTGCCATTCTTATCAAACGTGCCCGGCATGCACACGCTAATTTCTTTGAACTTCGAAAAAACTTTCACACCCTTTCAGCGTTGCTTTCCGGTTGCTTTCAACCATCCGGCAAGCAACAGAAAGAAATTCCTATTCCAATCGATAAACCGCACGTGTTGATGATGGCGGCATATCACAACATGGCCGGTGTGTGTGTTGCTGTGGCTATGTAAGATCATTTGCTTAAGCTTCCGATTCGGATGCAGGTGTGCTGGTGGAAAAGGTAACAACATCAAACACAAACCCAAAAAATGAGAAAGCTTTCCCTTTTTTCCTAGGAACAGATAAACAAATGAATAAACAAAGCTTTCTCGGTGCCGTTACAAACGTTCGTTAGTTCTCTGCTACACCCATCCTTCTGTATCCTTCGAAAGGAAATGTTTCTCTGCTTTGTGTTTGTTTTTGTTTCCATCTCGGAAAAGCGAAGTGGAAAGTTTTTATCCATTCCGAACCATCAGGAGGAGAGAATGGGTTTTCATCCACCCATTTCGGATCCTGAGCGCCATTCGGTGAGGCTATAAACTTCTCATTCGGAAAACCAAAAGTTGCCTACAATCAGTTGCACAATCGGTGGTAGGAGAATGGCATTTTTCGCATCCCTAATTTACCTACAACTTGTCCTTACGAAAACGAATAGTGTTATTTTCAGGGGATGGGGGTCTTGGCCGTGAACGGCAAGGCAGATAATGTGTAAAAAAGGAAAAAAAGCACACAAAGAACAGAAACAAACAGTAACAAACCCCTGATATGCTTTGGTCTCGGAAGCTAAACAACGATCGAAGCTCATTTACAGTTTTGTCATCGTGTGCCGGTGGATGGTTGGAAACCACAAACTACAGCTGCTGTTCGGGGTCGTATGTACGGAAGTTTGTCGTTAGGACGAATCCACCAGCACGCCACCTCGTCTAAGACCGAAGTGTGAAGGCAAACGTTTTCTTCCTTTGCCCGTGGGTGAGGATCTCGAGTGAGAGGAAACGGAACGAGGGTGGAAGTGGAAAACGAGTCATTACCGACACGTCCTGGCAACGTTTTGTTATAAGGACCGGCTAGAAGACGAAGGATAACACACCCAGATTGTGGATAATCATTAGTGAGATTGAATTCCGGAAGGACACACTGTGGTCAAGCACTGGTAATCTCACCCGGGGTAACTCCAACTCCGGCCGGAAGCCGGAAAACTGTTGCTGTAATTTAAACACTACCCAGTGCAATGGAATATGCATTCGGAGTGCACTGTCCACCATAACACCGGTATTGCTCGTCGTTTGCTAATTGACTGGAAGGATGAGTTTGCGTTTGGGAAAACAACAGTTGACTTACACGTGCCCGACAACCAGACCGGGGGGCGTACATAGTTGACACCGATTTGGCCATCGGTTGACAGGGTAATGGGGGTTTCGGGGGCATGGATTTAGTTTAACAACAATCTTAGCTGTGGTGCATTTTGTACAAACTGTACCAACGCTACAAAATCGATCATTTGTAGCACAATAGCGAGACGAAACAAATTGTACAAACAATTAGACGGGGCAAGTTTTTCCACAAACTTTCACCCAACCTCAACCAAATGGGACGTATGGGGTGGACGCGGGAAAGAGGTTCAATTTCCCGGACAACAAGTTTTATCTTTGAACTCGAAACAAAATACCACAGTTTAATGGTTTGGGAACTTTTTCCAACTTCAAGCGGGAACTTCCACACACACGTGGACCCATGCTCAAACATCTACCAACATGGTACAAAGCTGAGCATTATTGTACGCATCCCTTATTGGACCCGGTCAGTCCGAGGTTTTGGTCAAAATCTGTTCGTTGGGCCGTGGTTTTCATAATGGTGAGCTAAAGCTGCACACACTACTACGCCTACGTACACAACCACATCCGTTGCAAAACCACCGGCAGGATTGAGCGCCATCGGTATCTCCTAACAGAGCCGTACTGCAACTTGACCAACGCGGTACAATAGCTTCGTTTTGGTAAACGAAAAAGAAAAAAAACACATTCATTCTGCCACGAGCTAACCCCATCAGGCTCATCGTGGTGCATCACGGAGAATTGTGCCCGTATTCTGGGAAATTCGGGAAAACCGAGCATCCTGGTACATGCTTCCGCATCGCCGTTTGGTGGTTTGGTTTGAGTGCAAGTGCAATTGTATCATTTTAACTATGTGTCGATGTGGGGCAGAAACAAAATAGCACTATTTGTCGACTGAGCAAACATCGAAACGATTTTCTTAGAAAACTAAAGGAAAAACGTTTTTCGATCGCATGAATGGTAAATACGTGGAATAAAAGAGATAAAATGGAGTGAAACCAGTTCATGAATTTTTGGAAATTGATTAATTGATTGAATTTTTAATTTTGAAGATTTTAAGTCTGACATTTGATTGAAAGTAAATTACAACGAATTTATTAATTGAAAAACTATGGAAAACCTTTCATTTTTAATTTTGAACTTTCATGGTTGATTAATTATCAATATTAAAAATGTTATTTCGACCGTTAACCGGAAATTAATTTGCTACGGTTGAAATTTTATAGTTTTATAAGTATTATTTTGCTAGTTTAATTATTAATTTAATTAAAGCTTTATAAACTCGTAAGTTGTGACAATTGTCCAAAGTTTTAGTATTCACAATCCAACAATTATTTTTTACGATTAACGAATGCACAAAATTAAGTAACATCGGTGTATGACTCGCCTATGAAGTAGATGTCTACTAGAGGATAGAGCTGACGGCGGAAACCCTCAGCAAGGTAGCATTTTGGAAGTCGTCCAAAATTCCAGCAACTATTGAGCGAAGGAAACCACTAACAATAACATAAATGTTGGAATAAGCGCTAGGGTGCTAGGTGCCAACCGATATTTCTACATTCTGAGGAAACTTCTGCACTCAAAATACCTATCTTGACAATCGATGCTGTGATTGTATAGCACTTATGTAGTCCCAGTACTCACATACACCTCTGAGACTTGGCTATCTAGAAAGCTGCCAAAACCCTCTTAGCTACGTTCGAGTGGAAAATTCCCCGAAAGAAAGGATTTTTGGCCCCTTATGTGTGACAATGACAAGCTCTATGAGATATACGACGACCTCACTGTCTTATAATGTATCAGACTCGCCAAGTACCGGCGGACTGGTCATGCCATGCGAACAGCACCGGACAATCCAGCCCGTAAAGTCTTTTTATTACGTCCACATAAACAGAAGAAGCGTGCTAGGCCAAACTGAGGTGCAGCGATGGCGTTGATGGGCCACGAAGGCCGGAAAAATGGATTGGCAGACGAAATATTAACTCAACTGTGAACGGACCACAACCGCGACTTCTGCCACAACCGCGAAGCGCCGGATTAGTAACTAAAAATGGTCTGTGTATGGTTTAATTTAACGAACACCTTCGTTGACGATCTTAAAGGAGTTTTGTCTAATATTAATTAATGTCGGATTAATGCTGGATTTCAATGACCTGAGTTATTATTGAATTCAATGGCTTTATATTTAATTTTTATAATTGAACCCGATACTTTTTTATTTTATTTATGAAGAAACAAATTAAAAACCCCCAAACTATTAACAAATTGTAAAGGATGAGATTTAAACTGATAAAAAAGTAATATAAAAATTGTATAATAACGGTAATTTATGAAAATTCATAGGATTAGAATATTAAACCAAATTTATTAATTGGTCTGTTAAAAGCTTTCTGGTATCAAAACAACAGCTATTTAACAAAATCTGGCAAAAATGTTGATTCCACTGTCATAGTAAACGTGTGAGTTAGTCAACACCAGCGAATCCAGCATATCCAATCGGATAAACTGATGGGCAATTATTAAACACAAAGGAATGGCTCACTGTCAAATAAATCATTTATTTGTTTTTATTTCGAAAAATAAACAACATTCCAGTTTTTTTTTC
Source organism: Anopheles culicifacies (assembly GCA_000473375.1). NCBI lineage: Eukaryota > Metazoa > Arthropoda > Insecta > Diptera > Culicidae > Anopheles > Anopheles culicifacies. Next base: position 6,317 of record AXCM01009029.1, on the reverse strand, counting down.
TTTCATTCTATCCGACTCGTATGGAATGAGCACTTTTCCAAGCCACCATACCAGCCACATTCCGAACCCATTTTCTACATTTCACTCCAGCGATACGAGTGGAAATGGAAATACGGCACCCGAAAAGGATTATCGGCAAGTGTCACACAGCTGGATTAAACAACGCCGTGCGGGAATGTGCCCGTTTTGTTAGGCACGGCCAAATTGGATTAAAGCTTCTCCGCACTCGATTTCCAATTAAAATTGTTCGTAATTCATGCGCATAATCGACCATTTTAAAAATAGAAAATAGTCATCGTGAAAGTGCCGGCACGATACGGCAAAAGAAAAACAAGGCACGAGGTGAGGACGTTACTTTTCAACCAATTTAAGTGATTTTAAAGGGATGCTGGAGATCGACGTCAAATTTACGCCCCATTTTGTATCAGACTTTAAAGAATCCGTTTTCGATTAAATGTTGACAGTTTTACAGCGCTTGTCGGGTGGCAGGTCTTTCGGCAGCGCAGGAAAATGTAATATAAATCAAATTAATTTAACGAACGTTCCAGCCAGCCATTGGGACATTTCCTTTTAAGCTAAAACCGGGAACCGTGCATCCCTTAATGGAAAGGATACCATTTGATGGAATGTAAACGTAACCTTAATTATTCATGTACATGCCATCCGAACAGGATTTGAGCAATGTACAACATTTGCCTGTTTTTTGTATTTCTTCATTCATTGGTGTTTGAGTATTGCCGGCTGTGAGGAGACTAATGTATTTGTATAGATAATGTGTGTACAAATTCGATCCAACAAGCACCAAACATGCCGGTACGGTGATGGTAAAGTAAAGAAATGACAACCCTTCGATCCAGCATCTTTTCGAAGAGTGTTCTTTCATTTTGAGGAACCATTTACAGCTTCCAAGTAGCAAATGTATCGTTCTCCAACTCCCATCCGGGACAGGATACTTTTCACGGCTACAAATTCCAGCAGCAAGGGCAAGGGAAAATTTGATTATGTAGATCACATTGCAAAACAATCTAAATTCCATAAACATTTATAATCATTCCCGGATGAGCAATCGCACGGTTGGCGCACCGTAGATGGAAGAGGTTCGATGCGGACATCCACACGAGAACTGCCCTGAGCTCTTATTGTCATAAGGATACAGCAACTGCAACCACACTGCTACAGGCAAGCAGCAAAGAAAGAAGATGCAAATGAAGATGCGCTTCCGGATCCACTCAACGAGCGTGTTTCATCTCGATCGAATACTGCACTGAAGAAATCGCTCCGTTTTGGCCCTTCGAACGTGAACAAACACAGCCAAGCATGTGGCAAGGTTCCTTCCCAAGAACTGAAGAGAATATCCTCCGGGGATACACTACACTCACTGCTAAGACTTCAGGAATATCCGCATCCCTAGAACCATCCGGAAGTGGGAAGAAACGGTGTAGCATCGAGGTAAACTTACCCATGCATTTATTATTGTCCGTAACTCGCAATCCTCTCGGGCATTTGCATGTAAACGACCCGATCGTGTTGGAGCAGCCGTATTCGCACACATCCTCCCCGTACTCGATGCATTCGTTGATATCTGTCGATGGATGAAAAAAAAATGTGTTAGCACAGTTAGAGATACACTTTTGCCAAGGTTTTGAGGTTTGTGCTGAAGAACACAGGAAAACGCTTCGAGCAGACGAAACAAAGGATGGCCCATACCAAACTGCCCCGAAAGCTTGAGGAATATCCTGTCTAAATAGTACGCCATGCCCGAGTTTTAATGTGCAAATGTTAATCTTCGGCAAAAGTCCTACCGGTGGACGCTCACCGGTCGACAGCTTAGTGTTATTTATGAATATTCAATTCCAAAGCGAACGCCATATTCAAAATTCATTACTCAAGATACGCCGGTGCATCCGAGGGCGACGGATTGGTTAAGGTTGTGTGAGTGCGACCAATCAAGAGATTTAGTGCTATCGGTCGATTGTCAGTAAGTCTGTCGAAGGGCAATTTATCACCAGCGCTGGTGGCCAGGTTGACAGGCTCGTTCCAGGTACCAGCTCCCAGGAGAAGCGGCTTACCGTGTGGGTTTTGCCGAGATTTACGATTAGCCACACTCGTTTGTGGTGCCATTATGCTTGTGTTGTTGTACCGCACCGACACACTACTAGCGGGGACCCCATTTTTTGCCACCCAGGACACTGACACAAACTATCATTCATCAAGTCGTCACCAGCGTTAGTGGCTGGCAGTCGCACGGCACCGTACCGTGGGATGGCCGTATCATCAACTTGTCACCTTCGGGGTGTTCGGATAAGCGGCTTGCTGGTGCCTCTACTGCCAAAAGGGTCGCAGGGCTAGTGAAACATTAATTTTAGTCACATGTGTTGCTAATAACTTGAAGTTAGTGGACAGCTTCTGTCTGTGCAGAGTTTGCACAACCTGATTGATTAAACATTACAGCGAGTGGTGTGCTATTTTCTTCTCTTGCTGCATTTTCTACTCAACATCAAAGTCTTGGGATTTTGAATATTAAATCACTCATTACTATTCGGTTAGCTCCAACGACACAGATTGATGAAACATGCTTCCCAGTGCACCTATAATTGTAGTTTAACATCTCAAAGCACTTTGCAAGATTTGTCTATTATGCCTTTTTTTTTGTCTGCAACGAATTACATGTAGCAACGACACCTTCATGTTCTGCTTCGCAACACAAACACGTAGCCATGTTTATTCATATAAAAATGATGACAACAGCTCTCCACCGTTCCTAGTGACGTTTGCGTCAGATCATTTCGGAGGACACTCACACAGAGCGACGGCGGCAAATGTGAGCAAAACAAAAAAACCATCGTGAAAAACGACTCGGTGAGCTCGGTGGGAGATTTAACAAGTATCACCACTGGCGTGTACCATCGTTCCTGCTTGAAATGAGAGAAAAAATATCATCCTGTTGATGCTGATGCTAGACGACATCACAAAATGGTAAGTGAGACATTTCTCCAACAGTTGCATTATTTATACGCCGTGCTTGGGAAAATCCAGCTTTCCAGTTTCCTCCTCCGCTTTATACTTTGGTTCTACGGGCAAAGCACACCGAAAGCACTGAGCACCATTTCACCTTTCCCAATAGAACCATATTGTATTTTAAGCTCGATGGGCAACGCCATGGCAGGACTCCAGGGCCGGCAAACCCAGAAGGCAACACGTCCAGGTCAAACACAACCCGGGTTGACGGCGAGTGAAGTTGACGTATTCAATAAAAAGCTTTTTAGAAGGCCGGGGCGGATGGGGGTGAGGGACCGATTTTTGTTTCACAGTTTTCCGTTCCGTCCAGTCCGGGGAGCCACTTGTTTTGGGGGAGTGGATGGCGAATGTGTTTCCCGACGATGGAGTGGCGCTTTACTACCGTTGTGGGGCTTTTTGGGGGTTGATGAAATCAACGACCGTTTATAAGCGGGTGCTGTCTTGGTGAGTTTGTTGAACGGACGGTGAAAACGGCTTCCAGTTGGTTGTGGGAGAGGGAGTATGCGTGGGGGAAAAGGGTGGGAACAATCATAATCCGCTATTACCGAATCGCAACGACCAAATCGTGTTTCATGCCGTCTCCCATGTTAAGCGGCTTGATTTATTGTGTTTAAAAATCATGAGACTGAAAAGTGGGAGGATGCAACAAATGGTAAGTCGTCAGTTTTATACAATTCAAGAGGGTTAGACGTGTGTAAAGAAATCAGGAATGTTTAAGTCTACCGATCGTTTAAAATGACTTTAAATCGTGAAAGTTTCTTAAAACTCATCTAGATTTTAATGGACTTTCACTAAAAAAAAGTAGAACTCTGAAACTGGTGAGAAGATGAGATGTTATTTTAAAATTTATAAAAGCAATATTATGCTTTCGGAGCGCTCCGATGGTAATGATTGAAGCGGTGCCTGTCCCACAGTACAAGACCCGTCCAATCTTTCCCCATAAGCAGGGCTCAAACTATCGTTTTGGGGGATGCCACGAAAGCCCAGAAAGGTACGCCAATTTCTCTCCATTTTAAAGGGCCACAGAACAAGTTGTTTAGCTTAAAAAAACGACGAGATTAGAATGAAACAGTCAAAACAGGTACCAAATAACTGCACTTCGTTAGTTTTGGTAATCTGTGATCGTCAATACTGGACACACTTTGGCATACGAGTTGCATACATGTAGGCGTTATAATTACTTAGGACAAGAGCTACATGAATACTACAACCAAGCGTTTAATTGATGCAGGTTTTATTTAATGAAGAACTTTAAAAGCTAAATTATTTTTCATTAATTATTGCAGCTCGTACTATAGAATAAACATTATAAAGCATATTTCCATTTTATTTATTTTCACATATAAAACATAGGATATGCATGTAAGAGCCACGATGAATGAGCGATGATATGTTTGTTTCCCCTCATAAATGAATGTAATTCCAATGAATGTAACACAGTCAAAATGACTGATCCGGTAATTTCAATAATAATTATGAGCTGGCATACACGCTGCAGAGATGTATGCGTTATAATTACTTAATATTATTGTTCAGGATTGAAATATCATCTAGAGTGTAGGCAGGATGAAAAAGACGCCAAGTACAGGTGAAATGTATTACTAGGAGAAAGGATTTTTGTAGTTTTGCGATAGCATGAGCAGCAGACTAGTGATGCGCGTTCCTTAAAAGGAACGACCGGAACTAGGATCGAAATTTTGAACCTGACAGGTTCATGGAAAAGAAAGATCCTACCAAAAGGAACGAACCTGCCAGAAGAAAAAAACATAGCAATACGAAAGAATCTGGTGGTACGAACCTACCAAAAGGAAATAACCTGATGGAACGAACCTGCTAGTTCTGTTTCATTCCTTATCCATAAGAAACCAGTTCCGATAAGTTCCTGTTTTTCGGAACATTCTCATCACTAGTGTAGACCTTTGCTGCAAAATAAATGACAGTAGAATCTACACCAGAATATTAAAAGCAAAAAGCAATAACATGTCCTGAAATCCCTTTAAAATGTCCTGTAAATACACTGTAAGTCCTTGCCGGGAAGCGGCACTCTCTAGGCACTTGAATAAGCTCTGTGGTGCATTGGGAATCTCACTAAGTTTTTATTCTTTGGCAGACTAGAATAGAAAATTAAGTATCAGGCCTATTAAACCAGTCAAACTATAATAGCTACTGATATTTTAAGTTGAAAGGAATTATTTAACAAACACCTCGTTTCAAGCCTTGGTTGATCATTTGTCAAGTACAACAACATTCAACCGTGACATTCTATTTCAATACATCACCATTGTTGCGACGTAACCGTTCGACGTCAAAGAATTGTTCACCCCTTGCCGGACGAACCGGTACAGGGCGAAATTGCGAAACACAGAAAGAATGCGTAGGAAATAGATTAGTAGAAGAGAAACATCCGAACGACCAAAATATAGCAGAGTTAACACAACCAGAAAGGATAAGAAGGAATAAGGGGCAAAGAAGGTAGAAAAAGTCGGAACATTAGGCAAAAATTATTATAAATGTTAAATAGTTTCAGAACCGCACCTTAAACTAAATAAAGGAGGTTAACGAAAATTCAACCCTACAACCATATTTCTTAAGATTCTACAGAAAGTTTACACTAATGCTACGATAACTAAAAAGTAGCACTATCTCGCAACACTTTAGGACATTAATGCAACCTGCATATTGAATTTTTCCACTATTTATCGGGTGATTATAGAACACTTTATTCCTAAACAGGAAATTCATATACAGAATTGCAGGAATCTTACTTCTTCTAATTCAAAGCTCAGGATCTCTAGAATTTATGATTAAAAAAAGAAAAAAAAACTTGGTTAAAGCTCTCCAACTCGATTCCGTTTTTATGATGCAAACTGTCATAAACGTAAATATCAAAACGGTAACAAACAAAACTGCTAAACACGTTGACTCCAAGACATGGGTCAAATCTTCAAACTGAAGACCATCATCTCGTTTCGCTTCGTTCCCAGGCGAAATGTAGCGTAACAAGGGCGTGGAGAAGCAGTTGAACCTTAATCTACGCGTTAGCGCACAAACGCAGCAACCAGACCCTGGAAACAAACAACCCGACAACCTAACCCGAAAACCCCGTTTGCTAATGTTCTTCTGCCTCAAATGTGTTGTTTAACCGGCAAGCTGGACATGGGTCCAAATTTCTGTGGAAAGCGCCAAATAAAAACACTATCACTTTTGTTTGCTTTGCGTGGTTTCTTTTCCTTCGAGCCTCGATAGAAAGCAGTAGCTGAAACATTCCCGATTAGGATTGGACAAAAGCGAGAAAAAAA
>AXCM01009017.1:0-11073 GCA_000473375.1 Anopheles culicifacies | reverse complement strand
TCTGTAACTATTTTATTGAAAAAGTTATTTACTTTACAAAATAAAAGCAACAATTCTCGTTCTCGTATGTCACCTCATAAACTAAGCCCCTCGACGTTCGATGTCATAATATTACACCAAAAACCAATAAAACGTTCGCGAAACTGCCACTCTTTTTCACACGTCCCAATGACCTTTTTCGATCAGGGGGTGGACTCACCGTTTAGGCGGTTGAGAGTGTATTAACGTGTAAGGGGTCATACCGTACGAACCATCTTTGGCATCAACATTCTAAGGTGCAACATTCTCCCGAAAGGACCAAACGATGCTAATGTGATCACGATCTCACATCATCCTCCGTTACGTGGATGTCTAGAGTCTAAAAACCAAAAACAACACAAAGAAAAAAGCCTTGGAAGCTTCTAAACAGCGGACGTAAAGCTGTTCTCTTGAAGGAATCGAGAAACAATGCATGCGCTCGAATGCACGCACGCTTGCTTGCGCATCGGACGGCAGGAAAGGCCTGTAGGCTTCCCGGGATTTCGAAAACGACGTCGACGTCCAGCAATGAAGATGACCGTACCGTGTCGTGAGCTAATGTAATAAACCATTCGAAAACAAATAGTATCTCGTTTCCCCGAGCCTCCCCTCTCGGGGTACATTGGCAAGGATCCGCACCTTCGCACATGCTGGCAGCGTTTGAAGGGAAAATAAGCAACGGGAAAACCGTTGCAATCATGCTTGCATGACATGCAACCAACCACACGGAGGGCATCTGCATGCGGCTGAAGCCATGCCCCGGGGGGGGAAGGAAGGCTGACACATGATGCTGGTAAAGACACTTCCTTCGGTGTCTCGCGGTCGGTACGGCTGCATGCGAAGACGTACCTGATGGGATCGTTGGCGTAAGTGCGAATAAAATCAACCTTCCGATGCTCCCGCTATATTTATTAGACGGATATAGAAAGGCGAAAGCGTTGGTAGGTGATGTCAGCGGTGCTAAGCTAGCCCGCTGCGCACGGGCAGTGTACAGTAAATCGTCGACCGTCGACAACCATTTTGATAAATCACTCGCTTCGTGTGTTTGCAAATGTAGGTTAAGTGAGCATGGTATGAACTCATGACATGCGCACTACAAACTACACGGGACGAAAATGGTGTACGCCTTAATGTATGCTTCACACAATACACATAGTACGTATTGCTAAGGATATTGAAAATTATCAAGTAAATTATTATTAGGTGAAACTAGTGCTTTGAAAAATAGCACTATAAGGGAGAAAAAAGACGAAGATTTAAAAAAATTGAAAAAAAAAAAACAAAAAGTTTTACTTTTATAATTAAAAGAGCTTTTGTTGAGCATGGTTTTTGAGCATGAAAAATAACTTTCGAGTTAATTTAATTTGCATCTTTTACGGTACCACCGTGTTTTTCTGCCAATAAAATAAAAAAGCAAATAAAAACAACACTTACAATGTATCGTCGCACCAAGCGGCTGAAACATGACAATTAGAGTCGCGTTGAAAATGCAGAACTGATTGAATCAGACGCTTAACAATCTGGAACCAAAGTACACATTATACATTCGACAAGCGCTGTAAAGCAATCTGATAAGCAAATGCAAATGTAAATACCCCGGCTCGGTAGAACATTTTATTTCGCCTCGCCGTAGCGTGCGGGTGGGTACAACTTCCTGCCGGAACGCGGTGCAACGGTCCCGCAAGTGTTGCGTATGATGCATAAAACCGGAGCCTTAATCCGATTGCCAGCAATGAAGGTTATCAAGCATGCGTATCCTTTCCCTATCACGCCATACATTGCAAATACCCTTTGTAGAACAACTTCATAATAATCGTTATGTTGTAAAACTGTAGTTACAGAGTTAAACTTTTAACCAAACTGCCTTGATCGACCTTTGTTATAGCACAACCCGCCTAGCGGTTTAATGCTTTCAGGCAATGGATTTATTTGTGCCCGATCGGTAACGCCAATCACTGGCACCGGCAAGTAACGCCGAAACCGGTTGCAAACCAAGGGATGCAATTTCTTTTCCGCCTGGAATTTGTTTACGATTGCACTTAGATTGATCCGCTTGCTGGTGTGGCATGCCGCTACTGCATACTATCGGAACAATATTAAGATGTTATGGAAATGATACGAAACGAGTTTATCGATCGATCGGACGGTGGTTGGCTCACTAAATCCAGCTCCTAAATCTTTTTTACAGCTTACGGCTTTATTGGTGCATTTGGGGAAGGTGTACAGTAGGGATAGGAGCATTTGATCGAACGTTTTTATTTTACGATCCACTTATGAATAAATCAGATCACAATCGAAGGTGCAAGATCATAAAAATATGTGTGTGTGTGTGTTCACGCCCGATCGATGCTTTGCAGCGGAGCCTAATCAAACAACTACCGTAGCTGATTTTATTCCACGTTGCTTGGGGGAAAGTGCAGGATGATGGAAAGCGAAACGAATTCCTCTGGCTCGATGTATGTTTTGTTAACACGTGTAAAACGTATCGTAGAAGGTAACGGTACTGTTTTCGGGGCTTATATGTTCACACGATGGACGTTCTGTCAGACACAAGGTATACAGCTTTAATGCTTAGAGAAAGTTCCATGCGGTTAAAAAACATAACTGATTAGTTTGCAATTATAAATTATATTTTAAACGTGTTATTAAACATTTTATACAAATAATAATAAAAAAGTGTGCTTGCCTTCAGTGAAATAAATCAATAAATACATCACATGCAAAGTAGAACATACTGCAACATTCCATCGTTTGTTTGTTGCTGAAGCATTTCGAAAGAGTAGTACGACTTATCGGACGCTCGGATTTATGGCCGTCATTCATCTTTCAGTCCCAGCACGAAATCCTTTTCCAATATAAATCTCTTTCCCTCTCGCTATCGATCGACATTTCCAAACGACCCTCTTTGCGCATAGGAGAAACGCACAACGCAACAGAAGTGCATTCCGTTAGACGTTGTCATTCGTGCGCCGTGGTGAATCTCTGTCTCCCGCTCCTAACGATGGTGACCACCGGGAATGGTGAGTTTTAATCACCCCCAATCGAAGCGTGAGTAAACCATTGGATTATCTCGTTATTACGCACTGCCACATCCAAAGTGTGGCCCCGAGGCAAGCACCCATCGCACATCACCCGGATGACACCAGCAGGTGGATGCTGGGACTGAAATTGGGTTACGGCTCATTTTCCACCATAAACCTCCTTGTTTTGTGTATGTAGTGGTGGCGGATGTGATCGAATGGCATCGTAGGTGAAATGAAATCTTAACATCGTTGTGATTGCGCCGTGATTACGATTAGTGGATACCGATCGTTTCGCGGGAATGGGGAATAAATTGAGGCCGCACCGGGAGGGGGGTTCTTTTTTACATTACGACGATTTTTATTTATGCTTATAAAACGTTTATGGAACCGTTCCCATTTCCCGGCCGGCGGAGAGGGATGTGGCTTTAATCTAACGATGATCAGCAAACGATTCTATTCATCCGATCCGTACACACGGTGCATTGGTTCCGAATTGCCAGCGGCATTCGAAACGGCGAACGAGAGGAAATGCAAATGTTATTTGAACTTTGCCGCGCACCGAACGACTGGAGCGGACCGGAATGTTTGGCCTAAAGAGTGCAGCGTACTTGGCGTACATGCGGGAAGATGGCGAAAAAAAAGAAAGAAAACTCCCTCTGCACGGCAAGCTTATGGGCAATCAAATTGATATAAATTATAACGATTATTGCATTCGGCGACAGTTGCTGTTAGCTACTGGCTGAGCAGATAATTCGAAGGAAGTTCTGTGTTGTGTGAGTAAAATTGCAAGAGTATGTGGCTTTGAACGTACGAATGGGAAACTAGTCGTGTGAAAATGTGTAGGAACATTAAATTAATCTCCCTCTTTTACATCAACCATTTCTAATTTCCTTCTTAATATTTCCCTTTTGCAGGTAAGCTCAAGAAACAATTCTGTTCTATCAACCAGAAAGATGTGATCCATCTCTAGCTACGAGTAAGTATCGGTGTTGGATCTTAAATTTCACATTCCTTCAAGAATCAATCCCCGAGACGCTGTGCTCAAATTAAAAAGCGATGCGCATCCATCGACCTAAAGGTCATCTTCAAGGCTATGCTTTTAACTTGTGCGATCATGAGAACTAACGTTTTTTTCTACATGTTTGTTCGTTTTTCTCTCTCGCTTAACTTTTACGAGCCTATTTGCATTTTATAAGTTTTGGCATGGGATGATGGGACCCGCCCGAGAAGAGTGTGCGGTTTGGGCGCACCGGTCGGGCATACATTTCCATATTTATTTCTCTCCGACTGATTCGCGTCGAAATTTATGACATTACCATCATACTTTATATCACGAGCGGAGCGGGGGCAATAAATGAAAAATCTGCTCGTTCCACTGCAGTGTGCTCGTTAGAACCGGCCCCGGAGACGAAAGATTTCAATGCGTGCACAAGCGAGGAAACTGGGTGGATCAACCCGGCCAACCATATTTCCCATGCGAGCGACGTTAGTCGGTGTTCTTAAATGGTGAAAACGATCGACAGTGCGTCTCCTGTCGATCAGCAATTAGTCAAGCACCTGTAGGTTACGGTTGTCAGGACAGTGTCAGTTACTATCAGCAACAGCCAGCATACGGGTAAATAGCATTGACCTTTTAGATGGCGCTCGATGACGAAGCGCTTCATCAGCTCGCACACTCACACACGTAGACAAGCTTTGGCGTGGTGTATATTTTCTCCACCGCTCCTCCACCGTGGATAGTTATTTTATGAAAATTAGCAACAAATCACATCATCAACCGCTTCTTTACCGATCGTCATCGGTACGAGCTGTTTAGCAAACAGGATTATTAGTCGCAAACAAACGGCGACACATCGTCACAGTGCATTTGCGTTTCATTTGCACGAAACCAATGGTTAGAAAATGGTGTAAATAAATAAACAGACAAACGATACGATGGAGGCACAAAACAAAAAAAGAAGCTTCCCACCTAACCGATTGTATCTCCCTTACGCTGCTACAACAATGTCACCAATCAGTACGGAGGCTACAGCGACCAGCAAATCGAACTCCCTACGCAGACAATTAAAATGTTTGATAAATGTTTACCATAAAAATATTTTCTTCACCTCCTGTTGTCACTGTTTGCTGTCCGTTTGTGTGTGTGTGCGCGGTGGACGAAGGAACGTCATCGTATACCACGACTAAGCCAGACAGCTATCTCTGAACTTTTTGTTTGACGTTTGCGATTGAGCAGTAATTTGTGCCCTTTGGGCCGTCAGAATGACAGGACGTGTCCTGATGGGACGATACAGATTATCATTCAATCACCTAGTGAACGGTTTTTTGTTCTATCTATCTGCACCTAGTAACATCGCACCGTTCAAGTCTCGAAGCGACGAACGGTGAATCAATGCCAAGCGATGCGAAAGGCTTGAGGAAGGTTTATCGACGGACATGATCGAAGAAAGGGATTTTTCCGCCTGAATGATACATCGACCGGGTGGAATGAGTGGGTATGATATAATTAAATGTGCTTTGTCAGTGTTGATATCTTGCTGAAGTGCACGCTTAGAAAAACACTATTTAACCTCAAAAACTATGCTCCTGAAAGCCTGAGGGTTTGATAGCAGGCGCATAATTGAATTCCGTACGTTTTTCCTTTGGCAGTGGCTGTAATTTTCTCATCTCGCAGCTAAAATGGTCGATGACGGCATGCCAGGGCGTTGTAACGCGTCACAGAGAAAACCACCTTCCATGTCCGTAAAAGCAACACAAATAATGACTCGGACTCCTTTTACGGGGGGGAGAGCTTAAGCTTATTCGATTTCTGTTCGTTCTCTCTAATGTCGCGAGTGTTTTTCGACAAGAGGCCCCACATGATTAGTTTTCCCGCTTCACAATATTCCATTTTGAGTCTTTCTTGCTCAATTGAATACAATTAAACTTTCAAAGAAACCGATTTTTTTGTCTTTTTTTCTAAACCTTATGATCCTGATCTAATGAAAGGGTTTAGAAAAAAATCAGGACAAAAAAAATCCTCCCCTGCCCGGTTAAAGTGATTGATCAAATAATCTCCTGCCCCGGCTGCTGAATAAACAGGAGCACTTATTGCTTATCTTCAGCGTGTTGGCATGCGACATGACTAACGGTCCGTCACGCAACGGGAACGCCAACAGCAATGTTCCATTGATCGGTACTCACTCCGCTCTAGCTATGACCATTTGCTGCTAGACCTCAGGTTTGGATTAAGCGGTAATAAATCATGATTAGCGAGTGTATTGTTTTGAGTTGTTTCCTATCTTATGGTTTCATTTTATCTAACCACCTTAAGCAATTTCCCATTCAACTCGAGTGCACGTGCTCCGTTACACATGTACTAGGTCCAGAAACATTCCGCATTCTTTATTGTTGTTAAACAGTTTTGTTATTGTGTGTAGTTAATGGGTTCTATTCATGGGGGTTTTGTTTGAATTATGGAGCGTGTGTTTAAGATTAAGGTTTTTTTTTGGAGCATGTATATTAAGTCCTTCTAATAACATTTACAAATGTTACAAGTTGGTCATCTCACAACACAAATGTTTTAATGTTGCACACAACGTTCTGTAGCAGCTTCTTTCGTTGCTTGCATTTAAGTCTTTCGCTCTTGCTTTGTTGTTATAATATGCGCCTATACGTTTAATCATCATGAAGTTGGATAACAAATGGCCCAACGTTATGTGAAGCAAATAAACACCTGTTAAAATTGCGTTGTTCATTTGTTTGGAAGCATGTTACCCAACCGCTTTACGCTAACCACCATCACCACCACCACCATCGTAGACTAATTACAATAATCCATGCAAATCGGCAATTTGCAAACACGACATATCGTAAAGACTGCGCCCAAAGGAACGGAAATGAAGGGAATCATTTTGTACGGGAACCTTTTTTGTTGTTGTTGTGTGTTGCCGTTTTCCGTGCCAATCCGTGCACCAAGGATACGGGCAGGATGGTTTCCGGCGCGCTGAAATATCGATCCCAAGTTCTTTCGCCTCCGCTGAGTTAATGATGCCTGCAGCATGAGACATGAAGCAATCCCAGCGTTTCGAGCGCTGGTGCGCCAATAGTGACGAGTGTGTGTAATGACAAAACGTCGACGCGAATCGAAATGCTTCCCAAACTCCCTCCGGGGTTAATCATTAGGCCTCGGTCCTCCTGGAGTTTAGGTGGTGCTGGGCTGCAGGGTAAGGGTAAGGGAAATACAAAAAATATATACGCACCGTATAGTGTACCGCGTTCTGTCCGGTTTTTTTTTTTGTGCAAAACCCCATTCCCTTAACGCGATTCCATTTCCCGCTCAGCACGAGCCCGATCCAGACGCACCCTGGAATTACGTTTAATTAAAAACCCATTCGAACCTCATTAATAACCGATCGGCAGACCCCGTCCGCGAGGATGGCCGAACATTGCCGCTTCGCAAGCCACAAAACCGATGAGGCAATTATTTCTGTCGTACATTTCGGCTGCCAGTGCTGCCAGCTCGTATCATCCGTACCGGGATAGTTTCGAATTTTGGGCGCACCGTACATCCGAAGCGATACGTAAAATAAAAGCCTTTTAAATATGTTTTTTTTCTCCCTTGTAGCGGGAGAAATACTTGATGCACTTACTTAACAAAAAAGAAAAAAGGACCCCCTTTTTAGCAGCGGTTTGATAGCCAATTTTAACGAGATTCATGCAAACGCACATTATGGACGGTTACACTCGAATGGTTGAAAATATAGCTGGCGCTACGAAATAAATCATTCCCCGAAGCACTTGCGGGATCCGGTTGGGGCTCGGGTAGGGCACGTTAAACGGGACGGGTTTTATCCTTCTGACAGCTGAAACACAGCTGTGTCGTGTCCTGGCGTTGTGTGGCTCCTTGCTGTTGTGTAACGTTTCGGTGACGCTCACTTTTCGAGGGCGCTATCCGAAGCCTAAGCATCCCTTTTCCTTACGTCCAATTTAAAAGGTCTGCCGGGAAGAAGTGATTGTACGCGAAGGAACACACGTTCACTTTGGAAAGTTCTTAAGAGAGGCAACCGTCGATTCCGTTCACCGACGATCACATCGGACACTTTTACATTGTGTGTCTCGTTGATCCAATTAACACTTTCATTATTTGGGAAGAGTTACACATTTTTGTGTAAAAGACATTGATCATGTAGAGAAATACAAACAAATTTAAACAGTTTAACGTAATTTTCACAGATTTTTAAATGAAGATGGTCAAAATTCCTAGTTTAATTTTTATCTTGTTATGTAGTCTTGACTACCTTGTCAACATGAATGAGCAATTGCCATTGCACCCTTGTGCAGACCTAAGAGTGAGGAATGCATCTTGCATTCATAAAAACCTTCAAATGTCACTCGAAAGTAGGTTGTTTCGCTTCATCTGGCACCTGCTTGAGTCAATCTTCAGTAAATGAACATTGATTGATTATCATGGGCTGTAAGATCAACATGTAGAATATAGTATATAAGACGAATAAATAGCAATTTGTAAGGTTTTGCAAATATACGATAAATTCTGTTTGGATATAAACATTTGATATTTTATGTAAAAAAATATGGTTTTGCTTTTTGTTATTTGGTTTGTTTCATCAAAATGTCCCAGTTGCAACGGACCAAAAGAATGTAGCGTAGCATGAATATTCATCGTGCTTCGCCGTCAGATTCTGACCGTTACACTCCTAATTCAGCAGAGTATGAATTAATTTTCATTCAATCGATCAGACGTGCCTTAAAGTTTGGGGATTTTTTTTTGTTGAAAAGAAAACATAATGAAGCAAAACATCGTCACGATGCCGAACACCAAATTAACCCAAACCAACAAACGGCTCCCGAAAATGGGTTCCAGCTTGATTTGAATGAATGAAGCCCTCGGGGAGTGGCATAACAATATCGGCTCCCGCGGGAGTAGTACCCTGCTTAGTGCTAATTAAGTCGACGTCGGTCGCCCCCTTGGACGTATCGGTTCTATTTGGCAATACGTTCTCGAGCGCGCTCACGCCGCTGCGCGTTGCACCCGACCGCGCGATCGAAAACGGCAAAAACGAGCCAAAGCATTAACGGGGCACCACCGGCGGGTATGGTTTGCGAACATGCATGCTGCATTAATTAATCACTTATAAGGCGAACGCTTAAATAATATTTTATGTCCTTCAGTCGACTTGCGTCGGTGCCGTGGTCGGTGTAGTTTGGCGAGATTTCGCTCATTATCACCGGACCCCGGAGAGGAATGAAACGAACCCGAAGGAAGGTCGAGCAGAGCAGTACCTTTATCAACGTACGACGATGATGGTAGGTCAACACTGGAAGGATGGTATGCAGCAAGATGTGCTGGACAGCAGAGGCAAACACTTTCCGGGCTTGATTCCGTGGGCGAATGGGTGTCGCTGTTGAGCGAACGGGATGGAACGCGATTGAAAACGTTGTTAGTATAACGTTTCCCGCTCCGTGACAGGATGTGTTACATCTCTACTTGTCGCTTGATTTTGCCTTCCTGTCTGCAACGTTTTTGTAACATCTTCAGTACACTAGTTGCTGCTGAAAAGCGTTGTATGGCATTGGTACGAAAGACTTCAACGGCAACGGTAGAAGGAAACAACGAACCCTCGGTTTTCTTTCACTCCATATATTTTGACGTAGGTCGTGCCAAAATGAAAGCAGATAGCGTTTGCAGGGTAGAATAAAATAATTCACTAGTAAGAAAATTAAAAAAATGAAGAACAGCCACAGCTTGAAGGTTTCGTACGAGGAGATGTGTTGTCTTGCAGAAATTGAAATACATTTGTCAATCCTTGACCATCCGTTGCGGTTACGAAACATTCATGCGAACGGGGATCATTCTTTTCTTGGCGTTCCTTGCAACCGTTTCCGTTTTCGCTGTGCGCTAGTGCATTGTGGATGTGTGACTGCAGGTGCAAAAACGTGGGTTTTTTCACTGGAAGACCGTGTTTGGTTTGTGCACCAAGAACGCACACACCGGGAGATGTGGGTAAAAGGGTAAAGAAGCGATGAAAATACCACGTCCAAATTCCGTTGTCCGTTTACAGCAAAACAGTTTCCGTGGCAAAAACGAGCGAAAGCAAAAACGTAAAAATTTTTCCTCCGATTGCAAATAAATCTATGCTGCTGGTTGGGTGTAGCGCCTGAGCCGGCCGCAACAGTTGCACTTCGAACCAGAAAAAGCGAACCCCGGTTGACGAGACGCGACGTGTCGTAAATGTGCATGGGACCGAACAAAAAAAATGCACCAGCTACCTTTTGTTCGTTGTCATCGTTGTCCACCATCACGCTACGCCTTGGGATGCCCGATGGTCACAAACACTGCGAACAGTTGATGAAAGCTAATTGTATGGTATCGATTGTGTTTATCGATGGCAACAGTCGCACCAAACGAGGACATCGTTGACTAGACCATGATCTCGTAGCTGTGGAATCAATTTTGCCCAGAGTGCGAGCACCTTCCGTCGAACATGGGCATAACATTCTGCAATTTTCTCCCGCGGGCTCCGGTTGCGGTGGCTATTGTGCACTTTTGGGGCTAAACGATTATTATCCGTAATAGACTTTTCAATGAACGGGGAGGGATGTCTATAATTTACGACGCTCCCCAAACCGGTACGGTGGAAGTGTAAGCAAAGCGAAGAAGAGAGTTGTATCGTTGGTGAAGCGTTAATCCTCGATCACTATGTCACCGAAGTCTTAGGTCTTATGAAGTTTTAAATCATCCTTAAGAATCGATCGTTTGGTAAGGGATCAGATAATAAAAAAAAATCAAAATGGTACTTGTAATAAAGAAGTTTAATTTTAAACCAGTGATAAATTCATTATAAATAAATCCTTATAACGGTTGTCTTCCACATTCATGGATATCACAGTTAATCAAAGATTTAAAAAATCCCACAAATCTGATAACTTTCAAGCGATCGTCAGCGATCCCATAGCGCAATGTACCGATCTTCGCAAGACGCGTTGATGAGAAAATTACTATTTGCAGTCGAGACAGCGTGCAAGATGTTTT
>AXCM01009012.1:0-10970 GCA_000473375.1 Anopheles culicifacies | reverse complement strand
ACCGTCGTGTTTTGTTGTTGTCTCCTAATTCCTTTTTTGGGGGGATTTTTGGGGTTTCCCTCCGAAAGAGTGTGCGGGGGGAAGGTGGAAAGAAAAATGCCCACTGATCACTGAGATCAGGTTTTACACCGTCGATCATTAAAATCAGGGATTTCTTTTTTTATTACCGAAGCCTTTTCAGCAGTAAAAACATAACTCCATGCAAACGATGCGAGATAAATATTTATGACGCTCAAAATGAGCGAAACAAACAGCGGTTGGGGGGTTGTAAACAACAGTCTAACACATTTCACCACCAATCGGTCACGTGCGCCGATTATACTCGATGGCATTCACGTGGATATGCTGCAGAAATTGGATGGCAGAAAAGAAAAAAACCGATCTGCAGCTTGAAAATTAACCTGCTCGATGCCCAAATGACCCCCAAACAACATTTGGTTTGGGACGATGCGGAAGGCAAAAAGTAGCCACAAACTTACGATTTCTCTTCGCTCAATGTCATCACACAACGCGCGAATGCATTTCAATTCTACGCCATGGTCAATGTCAGCCGGTAGGTGACTGGTGCATGCGTTGTTGCGACCACTAAAAGGTAAGAAGTGAATGGACACTCTGTTGTAATTCCAAAGGAAGCAACGCAATATACCCGGCAATGGAAACAATGCGGAACAATTAGGGTTTACGATTGATAACACTGCTCCTGAAGAATGAAAAGTAATCGAAAAAGAACTTAAATTAATTAATATTCGTGTCAAATGAGTGTGTGTGACGTCATAACGCCTACATTCGGTAAATAATTGCAACTAAAATAAAATGCGATACATTATGTTCGTTGCAACAATACCATCACAAAAGATTGATTATCTCACACAGCACGTTGCATCGTTACGTCGTCGATCGTTCGCACAGATCAGGATCAGTTCAAACGCGATCGATAAAGTATCGATCGTAAAAGATCGTGTTCTGCAATGCAAAGAACGTCAAACGTTACTGTTGCTTGCATGCTCCCGAAGGGGGTGGTTTTGGGTTTGGGGGTTGCACGAATGAAATGTATGTTTTTGTAAGAATGCGCAGACGCCGCACCCCACAGCAGCAACAGCAACTACACATTTTCGCGGTACACGATGTGTCAAACATCGCCAATAGAGGCGTGTGCGTGCATTAGCCATAGCACTGCACTGCAATCCGAACCTACCCGCGCACACATTGCACAGTGAAGAGCATTGGATGTTGTACACGTGAATTTAAGTGCATTTGTGAATGGGAGATAATACCACAATAATGTTCGTTTAATGTTCAACACGCAAGTGTACAATGCATTCGAATGAACTCTTTCAGCATGGTACAACATGACCAACACTTGTACGTGTTCATTTGCTCATCGGTGTAAGTCAAACGGACGATCTAGTTTATTCTGGAAACATGATTCATATGCTGTTGATAGCGCGTGTTCGGGAATAGGGTAATACAGTTTACGTTTGCCGAGAGTAAATTCTCCAAACATATGATTCAAGTTTCTAAAAAAAAGTAGTTAGAACGGAAGTTCTAGTTCTTTTTTCTTTTTGTTATGACAATAAAACTCGCTACGGAACTGATGTCTCATCCGGTTGAAACCGCGTGAAGAGCTACCATGTGGTTCGTAAATTATCAGATAACACGTATCAGGTGTTCGGTATGCGGGGTATGACACGGTTTCAAACGGTTTTCCTTCCTGCCTCCGTTCGCTTTTATTCGGTCATACATCAAAAAACCCGGGACTACCTCAACGATATTCCGTACACCACCCCCGGGAGGTACGATAAGAAAAACAAAGGCTAGAACACCGGCACCAGAAGCAACACAAGCAAACGGTGAGCAAGATGGCGAAACAAAACAAACCTGCAATTCGCAGGTCGTAGCAACCACTGGGTCTTAAGCCACATACGTGTTTCACGAACCGTCTTTATGCAGTTTTTGCTACCCTGCAACTCACGAACCACCCTGTGGTATGTGTTTGGCTTGTTGTTTTGGCTCCACAAGAGAAATCATTCATAACGAATAATGTCATCACGGGACGGGTAAATGCAGCTAATTGGTATCTCGTACCCGTCGACAACTGCCACCACCACCACCACCGACGCCATTCATTAGCGGTCATCAGTACCGCTGGCTGGGCTATGCTGCGACCGTACCAAGACGTACCCATTTCCTTCGGGCGTGTCACCTAATACGTCTCCCAATATGTGCGAACGTCATTAGTTTGATCCCGGATCGACTGGTTTGCCGCCGCCACCACTATCGCTGGGGCAGTACCGCGTACCAACGAAACCAACCGACGTTAGACAAATTATGTATTCGTGCTGTAACAGCGCCACATACACACACACAAGCACACAACTCGTGAGCAGCGCGTGTCGCGAACATGGGCGTAGTCTCGGGTGGCCCTCTGCGATCGGATCGCCTCTAATCGGTTGCAGAGTATTGCAGCGGTAAGCGATTTCTTCCCCACACCTTCACCAATTGGCGGGTGGTTTGTATGCTCTCCGGCGACATTAGACAACGGCAAAGGGGCATCGGATATAATCATCCCATGGCATGCTGCGGCTATTGCTAGATATAACCCTGCGATGCTGCGCAGAGCGAAGACACACCACCATCAAAGCAGCACACTGTCGCTGTCGATCGCGGGGAGCCATTCCCGCACAAGCTGCCCCGTTCGCAGTAGGCCACAGGAAGGTCAACAAGCTCTGAGTTCGGGTTTCTTCATCCTTCACATCTTCCGTGCCACCTAACGACACACGTTCACACGCTGTGAACTGTGTTGGCCATTCATCGAAACTTTACTATCCTTTAACCATGTTTTCCTCCGCCTGCATGCTGCTTTACATCCGCACGTAACATTAAGGCTCTCCGATTGTACATCACAATGGAACATGTTCCGAAGATTTCTAAAAGGATTGTTAAAGCAACCACTTACCTCTTCATCCATCGACCGCACCATTCTTCTTGGCGCTAGACTTTTTCTTTGCCCTGCGCTATATCAAACAGACACCTTCGTTCCACACCTTCGTTCGTTCTCACCTTTTGTGCTGGCTCAACCCTACGAGCCCTGATGGATAAGGATAAGGTTGCCCTTTTTTCCCCCGACGACGGGTGATGTCCTTCACGCGTTCACGCACTCAGAAAACACCCACCAGCACACACACGCACGCACGCACGCTACAAAATAACACACACACGCACACGGGGGGACCGTGCCCCGCCAGCGATGGCACCCGACCCAAAGCGTAGGTGAAGAAGATGGAGCACAAACAATTGCGAGTCGGTTTAGTGGCTGTCTGCTTGTTCAGGGTGTTCACTGTTAATGTTTTTCGTTGCCTTACGTTTTACGCCGGCAATTCGCTTTCGCTTTCCGATCACCGTTGGGATTTTCACCTGTTTTCCACACCACGGCAAGAAGACTTAAAAATCTAACAACACGAACGACCAAACTTTAGGAAAGAAAGGTGCTGTCATGCCGAACACTGCGGTCAAGGTGCATAGATCCTGTGCAGGTGTGCTGATTTCAAAGACGGTTGGAGTTCGTTTTGCAAATGTAATTTTAATTGTTTGCTACCTCATTTGCATAACAATAAATACGAAACGAAAATAAGACTCATAAATGAAAGCCTTTTGATAAAAAATTCGTTCAGTTAAATTAGCAATTAAATTTCACAATTACATAAACTGTACATATGTATCTTGATTTATGAAAATGACAATATTCAAGAACTCAACCCAACTGCTAATAAACAAAACACACGATCTGTGCCGAACATGACCGAACCAGGCCGAAAACGAGTTGAGCTTTCGAAATCGAAAATATTTCATCAACGGTTTTCGAACATGCGTTTCTTCTGCTGTGAACGTTTTCAAATTTATCAACAATTCAGGAACACGTATTTGCAACACCATGCAAATGCTTAAATTTCATAAAAATCATTGCTAAACCGAATGAGAAATTTTAAAATATCTATCTAGGGAATAATAATAATTTTCTTTTCTATGTTCTGCTGCCATTTTTGAGCAAAGGTAAAATTATTGATGGTTTTTCAATATTTAAAAAAATACTTTATGTTCACTATCAGTTGCAGTGCAGTTCATTATCAGTATGCAGTAATACAGTACCTATGCATAGAGACTGCACTTGAGAATTTGATTGTTTTTTGCAAAATGTGCATGAAATTGTAAACACTTCTTGTTTCTATTAAGAAAACATTGTATTTAACATGCTCATCATAAGCACATTAATTTTCCAGTAAACACCCTTTAGAACTTGTTGAAAGAAAACATTGTTTATACTTAGTGTTCCTTTGTGATAACAACTCCTAGTTCTACGTGACTTTGCAAACTAGAAGCTAACAAAGCCGAACATGAGTCGAAATGAGAAGACCCGGTTTAGCTTCCGCAAACACTCCGCAATCACTCCTCAGACTGGAGATGCATCCAATCGAAGGTCATGTACGGCAGAAAGACATTACCGGGGGAGAAGGTGTCACGGTCACGCAAGCCAATTCGCAAAAGCTTACAAACATGAGTAGGAAACATGGATCCGGTTGGAACGTGTTTGCACATCTTCAATAGGCATCTTTCCACAAGTTCTATTTCCGCGGAACAAGAAAGATGCGCATGTTATCGGTGACCTATCGGTCGAACTAGATCTTTTCTCCGCAAACCTAGCTTACCTTGGGCTGGCTCCACTCCACACGACCGGTGAGCATAGCGATAGACGACTCTAGCTGCCGGATGAGAGTGTAGCTGCCCCGAACATTATTATACCGAACAAGGAACTCCGGGTCCGGTTGCCCCCGCCTTCTTGGGGGGGCCGGGGAGGGCGTAACAGGTGCAAACATTTGAGCACGCAAGGCTTTCGGTACGGCTGGGCGTAGGGTGGGAGACCTGAACTACTAAGCGTCTAGAGCTTTCGAGCCCGGACAGCTGCAGCCTTCAGTAGCCATCGGACAGCGTCGTCGAGTGCAAGGTTTTCGTGCGACTACGACACCCGTCTTTCGACACCCGTCAGTGTAAGTGTCATACAATTTCAGCCGTGTCTAGAATTGGATTTCTTTGTACGATTGTACATTTAGCCGAAAGTGTTCCGAAACGTGCTTAGCGAGAGGAATGAATGCCAACAGATAATGCATTCCTTTAGTTTAAAAGTGTTTCGCGATGCGACGCGAATGGGGAAGTGTTAATACGTCTCAAGTTCATTGGACATTCAGGCGTAGTGGCGGACTGTACATACAAATGAAGCATTACGGTAAAAGAACGGTTTCACCAGATGAACTGATCGCTCACGTAGTTATTCTGCTCACGTAATGGATTTATTTCCCATGTCTACCTCTGTGCAGCAGATGGTATTTCTTATCAGTGAGTAGTTAAGCAGTAATTATTAAGCAGCAGTCACTATTTCAATACTCAACGTATGATCTCATGTAACTCTTGTTAAACGATCATGCGGTACAAGCGATCATACAAAGAACCTCTTGTGACAAAGTCCACGCATTACATGCTCACAGAGCTAAGCATGCGCATGAATCACATGAAACAAGCCTACAGGAAGTGTTGGCCGAGCTTTTGTTTGTCCTCCAATTGATATTTACCTTGCGAAGAGCATGATGATCATCGAAGCAAAACGTATAAACAACGAAAAGGAATGGTTCGGTTGAGCGCACTGGAGAAAAAGTTAAGCCATACACTGATTTATTCATGTTTGCATGACCAAATTGCGTATCAGTGTCAATGTTTACGTTAAACTTTGGACAGAATAATCTAGCCACATCTAACGATATTGTATTGGCTAATTATGCACCGTTTGTCTGCTTTCGGTACCATGGCCCATGAGTTATGAGCCTGTAACACAACGCATCAACAGGCCAACAACCGGTACACGGGATTAATATTCTCAAGGATTTCTAAAGTTAAAAATAAGCTCTTCCACCGTTCGCTATCACAGCGCAGCAGGGACACATGGAGGGGTGGAATTTAATTATTCTTCCTTACCAAAGCTACGAAAACACGTCTCATACCGTATCTTGCAGATTAAGTTTGGAAGATTCAAACTGAAAAGCATGACACCCGTATCCCGGATCAGACGATCGACCGTGCATGCATCTACTGCTCCTGCCGGTTGAGTTATGCACCGCCGTACGTTGCACCTTTACGGATTTGATTGCATTGCATGACTTCAAACAAACTCCTTTAAAACCCCTGCCGGGGGTCTAAGCAAACGCACCAGCGGCACCACGGCACTCGGAAGTCACCGGAGGTGTCGGCTGGAATAGGAAGAATAATCCAACCTCAACGTATTCCGCTCACGTACGGCCTGTGGAACGGAAGAAAAGGAACCCATCAAACCCAGCGAGTCAAGCTCAGGGCAAACGGTCTTCACCGCACACTAAACGCACCCTTTTGCGATCGTTCGTTTCGCTTCCTGGCGGGGGGTCTTCGTTGCTGTAAAAGTACACCCGTGTTTTGCAGAGTGTGATAAGTTTAAAACGCGCTTCTAACATCGTCAGAACGATCATTCGCCAACGAGCGTCGTACCGGTGAGGAGAGTCCAGGATTTTGAGAGCTTCTCGCCCTAAGATTTGTTTTTTGTTTTACTTGCTGCTCTATACCATCCATCTTCTTTTGGAGGGAAAAGTGTCGTGTGTGAAAGTGAAAAGCTTAAGACGAAAACAATAACAAGCGTAAGTGGTCGAGTGCGTGCCGCAGACAACTGACGTCATGATGATGATGAAGCAATTCTGTTCCCTTCACGATCGTACACGACCCCGGCCGGCCAACGGTTGCAGGGTGGGAATGTAAAAGTGTTTAGCGCGCTTCTGCCATTGTTATTATGTCATACGTGTTGCAAACCAAGGACACCAGAGGGAGATTGAAGAATCAGCAGAGTTTTTGAGTTTTGGAGCTGACACTTTACATTTTGATATGAAAGAAAGCAACGAAGCTGGTTGCGCATTTTGTAAAGGTCACTCAGCGCAGAGAGTAACATTCTTTTCCAGTTGCAATCATTAAAGCTCGGAAAGATGCTGAACTTTAGCTGGCCTTTACATTTCGTAATCGTTTTCCGGACGTACACTGCCGCGAAACAATTTTGAAACGCTTCTCCAGTTGAGGCTGTGCGTGAAAGGTGATAAATAATGCATACAGCATCATCTGAGATTTAATTGCCTCCGCCGTGGAGCATCTTGGAGCGTATCACGAACTACTGCAGTGTGCATTTTGCGATAGTGATTGAGTGCGCCTATTGGCGAACCTGTTTGACATGGTTTGACCGGTACGGAAAAGTACCAGCGTATTGATTATCATGTTTTACTCAACCCACACAGAGCACAGCGATTCGAACGGTTGGAACATACATGCAAGCTCTAATTATCGATCACTAGCGTTGCCCTTTTAGATGCAAAGTAACTGTCGGCTATTCAGCGAACGTTTGGGGTGGGAAACTCAATTTTCAAACGAGTTTTTCTCTTCTCCTCCCAAGCATCTAATTGAAGCTCATCTTTGATCTCTTCCCCCCTTTCAGATCTTCTCCCACGATCGGGCATATTATTCCGCGAACAGCTTTAAGCACAGCGTAATCATGAAAGCCTTCCCAGCACTGTTCGTCACTGCCAGCTTTGTTGTGGTGTGCTGCTTAAACGGTGCCGTCCAAGCAACCGTCGTTGAATCATGCGGTGGTAAGCTTTTCGTCGCCTGCTCCTCCATTGGAGTCTTTTGTTTCTACACAGTGACGCTTTATGCAAAATTATTATTTCTTTTCTCTCCTTCTTGCACAGCCACACGTAGCTTAGTACCGATCGAGCAAAACACCGTGGACATTAGCAACTGCGAGAAGGGACCCTGCAAGTTGAAACGACGCACGACCGTTAGCATTAACCAAAAGTTCACCCCAAGTAAGTCAAGTCGAAAAGGCGCATGCGCATCATTGCGATTGCATACTAACGTGCGTTTGTTTTTTTCACAGCGGAAGATGTCAAGAGCCTTAGTACGACCGTGTTCGCGAAGATCGTTGGCCTACCGTTGCCGTTCGTCGGTGTCGATGGTACCAGTGCCTGCCCGTATCTGTTCGCGGAAGACGGTGAAACTAAGCTCGAGTGCCCACTGAAGGCCGGCGTACCGGTCGTGTACAAGCGTAGCTTCGATGTGCTCGAAATCTACCCGAAAATCCCCAGCATGACCATCCACTGGGAGCTGCAGACGAAGAGTGGCCGATCGATCACCTGCTTCGAGGTACCGGCCAAGATTGTGTAAGCACCCTGCGCCAGAGAAGGGAGGCATCTCGTGATGGTGATCAGTGAATAGCAGAGCTGTACGATTGGGTTAGCATTCCGAGTGATACGTTTTAGATTAGCTAGAACTTTTGGCGGCTACAATCACGCGCAGTAAAGAGTGAGGTACTTTTGTAAGCATAACCCGTGTTATTGCGCAATGATTTGATGACTTCGTGCCAGTTGTGATGTAAAGTGATGTATCACAGGATCGATGATGGAGATCATTGTAACCATGTAACGTTTGCGTCGAGTTACACAATTCGTTACGAGTTGGTTTCCTTTATATCTCACATATCTCTTACCCAGAATCCTGCTTCTAGGCTCGTTTACGTAATAACTTACACACAATAAATAATACTGTGTTTGGCCATCCTTCTCGACAGTCCAGCTAGTTCGTTTGCGCAGGCAGCATGGTTCATACAGTGACAAATACTTCACCAATAATCTTGTGCAGTGCGCTACTGGTGCTGGCCGTAATGGAACTGCACTCATACCCGGTTATTCACGTAATGTACGAACGATTCGAGCAGAATTATGGAACCGAAATACTCGATGCAACCAAACTGCGTGTACACAAGTACAACCGCACCATAAGTGTGTGTAACGGAACGTTTGATGTCAAGAAAGACTTAGATGATAACTACGCCGTGAGTATAGACATCTTTTTAGACACATCCCAAATGGAAATAATGCATGCTATAGCTTCAACGATTCGTTTGTTTTTTTTAGTTTTCCATGTTCCTTTCGTACAGTGTGCTGGGAAACAATCAGTTCATTCGTTCGCCATTCCGACTGCCCTTGCAGAAGGTATGCACGTTCCTAAACACAACCTATCGCGACTATCGGGAGTTCTATCGTAACTTGAGCAACTATCCGGACGTCGGCACCTGCCCGCTGCCGGTAAAGCAGTTTTACATCAAGAACAAGATGTTGGATCCGAAGTTTATCAGCAACTACTTCCAGCCAGGCCTTTGGAAGCTGGATATGATGATACTGAGGGTGGTTGATGAGCGTCCCATATTTAGCGCGGAAGCATTATTTAAGGTTTCACGAGACCCTTTCTTTTAATGCGCACTTTTCCGATACGTTTACCAGCTAGGTTTAGGAGTTCATTTGTTTTAAGTAAGTGGAGTACGACATATTGTCATATTATAAGAGACATTAAATAAAGGATTAATACTGAGATGTGTAATGGAGGACCTAGCCTCTTGGAGACCCAACACGAAGAATATGCAGAATTGAGGTTGAGGGACGCTTTTTGAAAGAGCAGACTTCAACATTCAACGATTACTCCAAGCCTTATCCTACAATATTGTCGTCTCATCTAGTCAATACTAGCGGTACAAACAAGAATATAACAACCATATATTATTTGCCAAACATGCAAAACTAAAGAACAATCTATTTCGTGTTGATATATGTTCTAATTGCAGTTCGTACGTTAATTAAAAACTAAACAACTCTGGAATGGATGGATAATCCGCATTGATAGTGTCCACTGCAACACGCCACCCTTTTATAGCGCTTGTTTTATATAGTTCGCATGATCGTCGATCGACTCACAGTTCTTTCTACACGCCACGCCAAACGATCATTATGCAGTCGATTCTGCTGACAGCATCCATCACCATAGCTCTGTTTCTCATCGTTCCTGGTGACGGTTTAATCCGTGTGATATTGGACTTTGATCGATGGGAAGTGAACAACGGTTCTGCCTTCTTCAACATGGAAAAGTTTCGTGTGCGCAAGTTCAACCGAACGCTTTCGGTGATGAACGGTACGGGAGTGCTGCTGGTTGATTTGGACAATCGTTACACGGTAATTTGTTTGCCACAAACTCTCTTGCACCGTGTATAAGAGTACCATTTTTTTCCGATTTTCCCAGTACGGAGTACACTTTGCCCGCAGTGCACTGGGCAATAATCAGTTCAACGCATACCCCATGAAGCTGGCCGATAAACCGTTCTGTGACTTTATCAACTCGTACTATCGTGAATATCAGCATCTGTTTCTGAAGTATACCAATCTACCGCACGTGCCCGAGGGTGGATTGTGCCCATTCCCGAAGGGGTCCTATTGGGCGAAAGATGCATTCGTGGACTCGTCCGTTATACCACCGGTCGTACCGGAAGGTCTGTGGCGCTGTACTACCGATCTAATCGACACGGTTACCGGGGAGCTTGTCGCCCGTGGCTCCATGTACGTTCGCTTAACCAAGGAGTTAGTATAGCGGGCACGAGCTCTAGAGGGAAGGGAGATGATTGTTGTAAGTTATTTATGAAAACAAACGGAATGGAAACTTATTTATGGAAATAAATTAAAGGAAGATTATACAGCAATGATGTTTGAAGTTACACTCCAACTCTCCATAAATTGCAAGCCATTCCAGCTGAGCGGAGCTGTTAGATTGGATGGAGCTCCTCAAACGTCTGTATGTAAGTCGTTGCAACAATGTCCGATGGACTGCCTGAATGTTATTCCTTCGGCAACGACCTTGTATATGCTGTGGAACGCTGATTGTCCAAGTATAAGATTATCTGTGTGGCTCAATATAAAATATAAGGCCTATTAGAAAATGAATTGCTAAAGTTCGTATAAAAGTTATTAAATTTCTTTTCCAACAAAACAGCCAAAAGTAGAATAACGCAGACACACTTGAATTAAACCTTCTGA
>AXCM01009011.1:0-11042 GCA_000473375.1 Anopheles culicifacies | reverse complement strand
CATTATCACGTTGTTTTGGATGTTCAGAATCATGAGCCTCACAATCTACGCACAGTTAGACTGTTAACGAATTTATTGAATAAGTAATCCCGATTCATGCTTACACTTTGAAGCCTTTTCGCACACTTTTCGTTGAATGGGAACTAAAAACAATCCTTAACTTCATGGGAAACGTAACAAATAGACATGTTTTTTTTTTCAAAAACCCTCGGCACACGATCGCCCAGAGTTTAGTAGCGGGGCTAGTCGAGATATACGCTAAAGATAGGTTTACCGCGCCATGCAATAGAGAACCTCTGCATGCCTAGCATTTCCTCTTCAACCGCATCTTAAATATGTACCGGAACGTGTAGGATGAGCTGTGCTCGATCATCAAAGCAGGCCGCACAGATCGAACATCGATAATTGGATGCAGCACCGGTGTCTTCTGAGGTAATGTTGGTTTTGTCCATGTACAGACAGCTTTCATCCGGATCGTTTTCTTCGTCCAGCTTGATCTCTTGCTTCGCCACATCTGCTAATTCTAGCATATGCATTGATTCTGCATACGCTTTAGTAGAAGCAAAGTGATCCTCCTCATGCTGGAAAATGTTACCATGGCAACTGCCCTCACCGTTGCTGCTTTGCGTATCATCCGGCTGCAGACCATCGTTTAGCAACATGGCAGCCAACCGTTCGGAACTATCGATCCGCTCGGACGGTGTATCATTCACAGCGTTAACCGGATCCGTCACTTCCAATGCTACAATCGCTCCGGATGAGGTTTCATTCTCTTTGCTGGGTTCGGTCCCCGTTGCATTCACTTCATATGCTTCCTTGAGGAAGTTGACCTCCCGTTCGAGCTGACGACGCGTTAGCCTCTGGCTACGCAACACAGCCGGTGGTGTTTCTGGCGCCACCTTCTTAATCTTCTTTTCGACCGGTTTTTGTTGTGGCCGGACCGGAACAGTCTTCTTGTTTTTTGCCTTAGACTTTCCTTTCTGCTTGCGTTGTGCTGATGGTTTCCCATCCTGCTTGTTTGGGTTGGCACGTTTGGTCGATGGCGTAGACAGCTCGTTCCTCGATGGAGCACCCTTTATGGGTGACCGTAGAATTTCTTGCAGATCGTGCACCGTGTCACTGTTGAACCGATCCGTGTACTTATTTTTGTGCGATATTTCCATCAGCAGCTGATGGTTCAGATCGTCTTCCGACGCACTAAAGGAGGCAGTACTTTTGCGAGTTTGTTGTGGCGTGTGCTGTCCGTATCCCCGTCTGCAACCGTCATCCACCATCGGCTCGTCCATCGGATCGTCTGTGTTTCCATCGTCCAGCAAGGGAAAGCTTACGGAAGAGATCCGGTGCGAGGATATCTCCGGCAGCAAAGAGTTCCGCTTCCGCGTACGGAAAAATGCTTCCATCACGTTCGTGATGGTGCTGCCAGCACTTTGCGGTGAAGAATGTTCTTCCTCCTTTACCTTTACCAACGCTTCCGAAGAATCTCCGGAAGCGAAAGAAGCCGTACGTTTGCGGGATGGCTTTTTTCTCGTCGGGGTTGCATTCCATTTTGGCGCGTTCGCTGATGGGCGACAGTTGCTAGGGCCGGCCTTTTCCTTCGGAGTTGTTTCCACCGGTTTCTTTGCTCCCCGGGAAAGCTTATCGTTGTCCGCGTTTGAAGGATCATCTTGCTCTCCATGAAGCAGCACGATATTGCTTAGCAGATTAATACCGTTTTCGTCCAGCATTCCATTCGGCGAAAGGGATGGTTTAGAGCCGTGCGATTCACCCCTCCGTCCGTACTCGAGTTTAAGTTCCCGCTTAGTCTTTAGCGTCCCATCCGGATGGGACAAAACTAACGACGGTTTAGGTTCGTATTGCTGCTGCTTGGTACTTTCCGTAGCACTGGCACTTTCTTCGAACCCAGCATCATCGCCATCATCTTCTAGTTCTTCCGAGGGCTTGTTTTTCTGCTTCCGTCGCCCACTCTGCAACCGCTCCAGTTCGTGTGGTTTCAGCTTTCGACGGCGTTTGTACTTTCGCGGGAAGGTTGGTGGTTCGCGCTTCATCGCCGTGTTCATGTCGCTGTGCTTAATCAAATGCTGCACCAGATCATCCGTGGTTGAAAACGGAGCACTGCACACACTGCAGTAATAAGGCTGGTTGGGTGAACCACGCTTCGCGTCAGCTTGTGAATGATGCGCACGGATGTGTTCACGCAGCACCACCCGTTGATTGAACGCCTTGGGACAGACGGGACATGCGTACGGTTTTTCTCCCGTATGAATCCGCTCATGCTTCCGCAGTGTACCCCCGTCGGCGAATGCTTTCCAACAGTACCGGCAAGCATAGGGCCGCTCGCCGGTATGTATACGCATGTGAATCTGTTGCGAAGATCGCGAACCAAACGTTTTGCCACACTCATGGCACGGATATTCGTTCGACTTCGTGTGCGAATGGCGATGGTTCATGAGCGTTCGACCGTCGGGGAATTCCTGGTTGCACACCTCACATCGGACCGTCTTGTTTCGGTGCGATTCCATGTGGCGCTTGAGGCGCGTCATGTGGTGGAACGTTTTGCCACACTGCGAACAGGAGTGTGTCCGTTCCCGCGAATGATCCCACGCATGCTTGATGAGCGTCGTTTGACTTTTGCACCGTTTGCCACAGATTGCACACGATGTGGTCGTCAGCTCGTTGCCGTGGCGTTCCTGTACGTGCTGCTTAATGGTGGCTTCCTCCAGAAACTTTTCACCGCACAGTTGACACTCGTGCGGTTCGTAACGGTTGTGTGTTTCGGAGTGTTCCAACAGTTCCATCCCGTTCTCGAACGTGTCGCCACACTCGCGACACGTCAGCGCAATGGTTGGCTGTTGAGCGTTTGTTTCCGGATCGCTAGAACGGCTCTCATAGTGCTCGATCGAATAATCCAAATTGCCATAATCATCTTCCTCTATTTCCTGATCGGTAACGTCCTGTTCCAGATCATCGTAACCCACGTTGTGGTGTGTCGTTCGCTCCTGTTTTATGACCAACTTCCGTTGTGGCGATGCATCAACAGCGGAACCGGTTACACCGTGCTTTAGCTGCTTATGGTTCAATATGTGTTCCAGTTGGAAGAAAACAGCACTGCATTTATCACAATTATATCGATTCTTGGTATCTACCGACGTACCTCCGGAATCGTGATCATACGTCGTTTCATGATCCGGAACCCATTCAGATTTGCTTTCGGTGCTTGCAGGAGGTTCGCTCTTGGTGCTGTGCAACTGGTGCGTCCGACGCACGTGTTCCTGCAGCTGTGACCAATCGCTAAATGTAGCAAAACAATGATCACACTCATAATGCGCTCTGTTTGCATGGGTGCGCGAATGCGCCATCAGTGCTTTTTCCCTTCCAAACGATATACCGCACTGTTGACATACGAACGGTTTGCGCTCGTCGATTACCGGGAAAACCGTCGCTGGTGCTGGGACTGTATCGCCTTCAGAGTTATCGATTGGTTCTTTTTTAATTTGTCGATTCGAGGTCACACTGGTGCGTGATGCTCCACTCGATCGTACCTGAGTCGTTGTTTTGGTCGATGGTGCCGGCTTGGTCCGTGCTGTTCTCAAATCCGACGAAGGAATCTGTCGTTTGCGCGGCATTCGCTTTCCCGCACTGATTGCGGGAAGGGTTGGACTTGGATAGCCAATATCGATGATCGATGATTGATGATCGATCTCCGTTGGTCCATTGCTGAAAGACGTGCGTTCCATCGCTTCGTTATGATCGTAGGAAGACGAAATCGTCGCCGAAGATGAACCATAATTCGTGGTCGAAATCAACTGCATCGGAGGT
Organism: Anopheles culicifacies; assembly: GCA_000473375.1. Classification (NCBI taxonomy): domain Eukaryota; kingdom Metazoa; phylum Arthropoda; class Insecta; order Diptera; family Culicidae; genus Anopheles; species Anopheles culicifacies. The sequence continues at coordinate 7,226 of AXCM01009011.1, read as the reverse complement.
TGCGAATTGTAGCTCACCATCGCATTCTGTATGTAAAGATCTTCATCCTCACTCGAATGTCTCGTACGATGTTTCAAATGGGCAGCCGTATTTGTAAGTTCCGGTAAATCATCTAGATGAGAGAGAGAGGGAGAGAGGGAGTGAAAATACCAACCAGTGAGCAAATTGAATGATATTAGTTAAGGCTTAATTTGCTAATACGTACAATCGGCGTCTTGATCGCCACGAAGCGATAAATCATCTTGCTCGGTACCGGCGTACGCGTGCTGCTTCAGATGATTGATTAGGTCGGACCGTCGGCCGTACTGAGCACCACACAGATTGCACATATGCGGTCGATCGTTCGAATGTGCCATTAGGTGATTCTGCAGGCTAGCCTTCTTGCGAAACCGTCGGCTGCAGAAATCGCACGGATACGGCCGGGATAGTGTGTACTGGTCCTGATCGAGCGGAACCGGAATTTCATCTTCCACCGCGATCGTATTCACACCGAGCTGATCAACCGTCACCTGCACGCACTCCTCACCCTGCGACTGTACCCAATCATCCGTTATTACTTCCTCCGTCACTTGACACTCTTCGGCGTAATCCGTCTGTAGTTGGGGCGTTTCATCTACGGCTTCCGATGCTGGCCCGGAATCAACGTAATCACCCAGTTCCAGCTGATTTTGTTCACTTGACGTTGATAAGCAAGGGACCGTAAGGGGATTTATTTTATCAACATCTGACACCAACGGCGACACCTCGGAGGATGTCATGTAGATTAAATTTTCCGGCGGAATTTGATCAATGTTCTGTATCGATCGTTCGTCTACGAGGTGGTAGCCCTGGCCGTCGGGCGTTTGAAGTAGAATGGAATCGTTCAACATAGCAACGCCATGGTTGGGCGTTGATCGCCGAAGCGGTTGCTGTTGCTGCTGATGGTGGTGATCTTTTGTCACGGTCAAGTATGAACCATCAAACGACGTTTCGTACAACAGCGTGCCGTCGGTGTTATTGCTCCCGGCACCGACCCGACCGGGGATGCTTATAATCTTCACATTTGGCCGTGCATTTGTGACATACTTCAGTGTTGAAATGCTTCCACCATTGTTTTGGGTGCCGGTGGTGCTGCCCCGTGTTGTCTGCTGCTCGCTTGCCGCCACTTGCCAAACCGGGAATGCGTTGTGGTTCATCACGATGAGCAAAAGCACGGTTTCCCGCTACGGAGGGAAGGACAAATAATGCAAAAATTACTTCACTAAAAGAGCCGAAATGTATCGTAATTTTCTTTGCCGCTTTGCATTACGATAAAATGACAGCTCCAAGCGTCGGCACTTGCGCACACGCTTCGTGGGAGATAGGGTGTTTACAGCCGTGCGCCACCAGGGGTCGCTAGCTGTCGGTCGATGTAGGTGATCGGGGATGTTGTTTTATGCTGCAGCGAGCATATCATTTTTGTTTGGTACCACAAACTTAGGTTATGGTTAGCATTTTTGAGGTTATTCAATAATATCCGACATCAAAACAAAACCTGGTATCAGCTGATTTGTGTACACAAACCACTGGTTGCAAGACGCGACGGGGCAACGTGGGTATAGCGGATGCGGCAAGACGTGTGCGAGGAGGTTTGCAGCACTTATTGGCTGGGACCAATTTAACCCGACGAATGCGCCATTTTAGAAAATAATGTACTTCTCTGTTATCGCTGAACCGATTTGACCGTGCAATCAATTCACCGATCAATGAGCTACGATAGACCGGATCACATTTACTCCCGAGCGATCGAAAAATTACGGTGCAGAATATCGTGATGCCTACTTTCAAGGGTATTACCGTAGCCGAATGTTTGTCACGAATTTCACTTCACGTTGAGTCCTTTGTATGGGCCAATATGTAGACCAACTGAGCGGCGGGATAGATTCGGAAAACTGGTTTTCACGCACGGTTTCCCACCTTGCTGAAGGTCCGCTCTTTATGAAATATCATTTTTGTAGAAGAAATTATAAAATATACGCTGTGTAAACTAACTAAAAACAATTGCAAATGCGAAAGAGAAAAATTAGACTGAGTTTTTTTTGTTGCCCTTCACTTTGACAGCCCGAGAACGGATCGGATTGGTTCGGAACTATCGTTCCGGATCGTTGGGAACATCACTAGTTTTATGGAAGATGGTCAGGTTGGATCATTCGTATTGTTGACAGAAGCATGAATGAATCAAATTGTTAAAAAAATATTTTTGTGTTGCAAAATTCAATTGATCTGTTTTGTAAAATGGATTAATTGTCGATTAATATTACGTGGATATCAATACAGTCGTGTATAAGTATAAGGTTATATTAATGGGAGACAATCTGTCAAACCGATAAACCATGATCAAACCTGACTGCCTTTCATTCTGTCCTTGGAGCTGGCTCGTGGTGGTGTGAAATTGGTTGCTATTTGGAAACAAATTGCTGCCCTTATAACAAAACGACGGAAACTCTTGTTTTCGTTGGCAAACAATTTCCACCGGTGTACTAGGGACGGAATCAGTGCAAAAGGTGCGCTTCGGTGTGACTGCAAGTGTTTGCCACGAAAGCTTTGCTCTTCGCCATTGTGTTGTACCCTGCGCACTGCAAAATGGAGGAAGTGACGATCGAAAGGTGTGTTATTACGTCGATTAATACTGTCCCAAGTGCAAAGTTTGGTGAACGTTGCTGGTAAAGCCATCCGCCAAATGGTGTCGTTTTAATTATAGCATTTATATGAGGCAGTAAAATTGTGTCGCAAATATCGTTCGATTCCATGCCCGCTCCCCTTCGCTTTCCTTCCGCTAGCGCCTGGTGTTTGTTCCACACTTTCAAACTAGATTGCGCCCTCATGCTCCTCATCACCATCCCTCCGGGGTACTGTTCATCGGGTGGTTTTCGCGATGTGAATATTTATAACCAAGCTTCTGGTGCGATTGCACATTCGTGAAAGAAAGAAAAAAAGGGCTATGTTACGTTTGCCACCGTTGTGACCTTTACGAAAGGCAGGAAGCTTTAATGTTTGTTTGTCGTTTTGTTTTTTTTTTTTTTTTGTTGCGATAGGCTGGCGGAGGAAAAGAAGAATTCCGGAAACGATGAGTATAAATCGCAGCGGTATGAAGCTGCCCTCCGTCTCTATTCGGAAGCGATACACCTCAGCCCCGAAACGGCCGCCTACTATGGTAACCGATCCGCCTGCTATATGATGCTCGGTGACTATCGGTCTGCACTGAACGACGTAAAAACGGCCATCAGCATCGATGAAAAGTACGAGAAGGGATACATCCGGATGGCCAAATGTTCTCTTATGCTCGGTATGTGCTGAAACCTGTTTACGTTGACCGTACAGTTATAGTTCCATTGTAAATTGACGCTTTTACTTTCTCCATCAGGTGACGTGATCGGGACGGAGCAGGCAATCAGAAAATTTCTAACCCTGGACCCATCGAACACAGCGCTAAGGGACGAGATAGCAAGCCTGAAGCAGTTGCGTGATTTAAATGAGAGAGCGGCAAGCTGTTATGATAAGAAGGACTATCGCACCTGTCTGTATCATTGCGATAACGCGATCAAGATAGCTCCCGGCAGCATACAGAACAAACTGCTGAAGGCCGAATGCTTAGCGATGCTGGAACGTTTCGAAGAGGCGTGCAACATCGCGATCACGATCATGCAATCTCACAGCACCAACGCGGACGCGATCTACGTGCGCGGTTTGACGCTCTACTACTGTGACAATCTGGAGAAGGGATTGTTACACTTCGAGCGTGCCCTGATGCTCGATCCGGACCACAAAAAGGCTAAGGCAATGCGCCAGAAGGCGAAACAGCTGAAGGAGAAGAAGGAAATGGGTAACGAGCTGTTCAAGACGGGCAAGTACCGGGATGCGCTGAACACGTACTCGGAAGCACTGGAGCTGGACCCGCAGAACAAGGACATTAACAGCAAGCTCTACTATAACCGCGCACTGGTAAACTCGAAACTGGGCAATCTGCGGGAAGCCATCAACGATTGTACCAGCGCACTGTCGCTGAACGACAAGTACATGAAAGCACTGTTGCAACGCGCCAAACTACACTACAACATGGAGAACTTTGAGGAGGCGGTGAAGGATTACGAAAAGGCGCTCAAGCAAGATCGTACGCAGGATGTGAAAAACCTCCTCAGAGATGCCAAGTTCCAGCTGAAGAAATCGAAGCGCAAGGATTACTATAAGATACTCGGTGTCACAAAGCAGGCGACGGAGGATGAAATTAAGAAAGCGTACCGCAAGCGGGCCCTGGTTCACCATCCGGATCGGCACGCAAACTCGACGGACGAGGAAAAGAAGGAACAGGAGCGTAAGTTTAAGGAGCTGGGCGAAGCGTACACGGTACTATCGGACCCGATGAAGAAATCCCGCTACGACAGTGGACAAGATCTGGAAGAGATGAACCATAGCGGTAAGTAAGCGCGGGAGAGAAGCTATTCTTTGTTGTGGCAAAAGTTACTATTTCTTTCTTTTCTTTTTTCTCCATTGCAGCTGATATTGATCCGCAGCAGATCTATAGGCAATTCTTCTTCCCGACCGACTACGGTTTCGGCGGATTCCAAGGCGGTGGCGGTGGCAATAGCTCAAACTTTTCGTTCCACTTCGGTTAAGCTGTTGTGTGTACAGATACTCTGGCATTGTATTGGCAGCAAATATTAAATATGTGTAAGAACGTACGTGCAACCCGAAGGAAAACGGCAACCACCCACTAGATTCGCCCCGTCCGCAAGATGTACGGATCGCACAAGGAGGAAAGATTCATTTGCAGACGGCAGTGTCACTTACAGCACTTCCACTGTTCATTGCATACCTAGCGAAAGTAATATAATGAACACAGATAAACAGAAAACGTAAGTAAAAACAGTGTAATTGACATGAGAATCCGCAACACACAACCCTGCTACTACTACTACTACCGGAAGGCAAAACCAAACTCTTCGGAACACTTACCTCAGTTTTGTTACTCTCTATGGCATTGTTTTGGAGCGCTTTTGATACAGTGACGCTTAATGTTACATAGTTTAAACGGGAAATAATTGATGGCAATGTACTTAAAACTTACTATTGTAGTTTTTAAGTGACGTTTTGCCAGTTGGAACATACTCGAAACCAAATGATGAAATTAGTTGTGAATTATTCATAATTCAATCGTTCCTAACGCGCAACTGCCTATGCAATAATAAAGGATTTTAATTTTATATGTAACTCTTAAAACGATTAAAATTTTGAGGCGTACTTCGGTGGTACTTGTGTTTTTTTGAAAATGGAATGTTGCACATTGACAGGACGATCCATCCATCCTTTCCACAGCATGAAGGATCTATGGGGTCCGTATGTTTTCCGGTCCATACTTTCATAAATGTTCATTAAAGGAACCACAACTTTGATATTCGATGGCTTTTATCGGATAGTAGAAGCCTGGTTTGCGGGCGATAAACACAAAAGCCAACAAAGCCAGAAAATTGAAGAGCTGCATTGTTCAATGAACCGTTTAGAATGAGACTCTTGGAAACGGTTCTGTCTTGTGCGAGAACTGAGTCAACCCCAACTTTTAACCTTACAAATGCGCATACATCACTAGAAACCCGATCCAACCACTTGTAGATTGTTCGGAATGTTAGTTTGTTTTGCCTTCTGTGTTCATTTGAAATTGTACATAATTAATTTACGCAGATTACGAAAGCTTAGAATCTTAATCATCCATTGCACCACTCCTCTGTCTGTGACTGGAACCCCGTCGCATGAAATAACGTAACGTAAACAAATATGTAATCCGATTGAACAGCCACAATTGCATACACATACAACAATATACAGGTGAAATTAATCGTTAAACTGGTGTACCGGGCAATTGGGTGATGTTAAGAATAAATAAGGCACCTATTGCAACCGTACAAAAAAAAAAAGAGAAAAAAAGCTAGCGTTTGAGAAGTGTTATCAATATGCAGAAGTTAAAACATTTGAAAGAAACAGTTCTCTTGAATTTATTTATTTAAAACACTTTGCTGCTGTAGATGTTTGCCGGAAGATTGTTTCGTGTTTTTATTCGTTTGTAATAGTCAAATCACGTATCTTTCGCTGACCATTAGTGTCACAATTATCTGTGTTTGTGTGTCGTTTATCTACATTTATCTTAACGTTCTATAAAACACGTCATAACGAGATTCATTGCACAAGTGATTGCGTGCAAGTGAAAGAAGAGTAAGTGTTAAGATTCCGTATGGCATTACTTTACGGAGAAAGCACCAGCCCAACACCCACACATACCATCCGTTCTGGTAAACTTTCAAATCGTGCCTTCCATTTTGTACGCGGGATGCACAGCCATGTTGCTTCACACATCTTTCGACGCGTGTGTGGTCGTCTTCGATCCCAAGCACGAAATGAAGAAGTACGCACTACCGTTTTCTCTCACTTCTGGTTCACTGTTTATCATGTAATATTATTGTAACATCGTTAAAATTGCAAGTAGCGAACGGTTGCAGGCAGCTTAACAAAATTATGCGGGGCTCGTGTCCTATGCTGGTCCCCTTTCCTTTCGGTAGTATTTGCGATTCGTTACTAGGTTAGTTAAAAATGGGCAAAATCGTCCATAAAGGTACAAAAGTGTACAAACACGCTCGTAACGCTCTTACTTTCGCCCCCATCCATCGCACGCAACCAACACAAACGGTGAAAGTTATTAGATTAATCATGTGTTGTACTGAAGAGTGTAACTATAACGCAACTTCTCTCCGCCCCGTGGCGTGTTATACGTACTCCAAACAAACATCGCGACGCTACCGGTAAGAATGAAGCATTGTTCCGTTCGCAGGACGTTTTTGGTTTGCACATTCTTTCGAAACTATCACTTGTTTGGTTTTAAAATTTAGTCTAAGAACTAGAACTATAACGCTACGCTTTTGCTTTGCCTACGTATCACGCACTAATCACTAGAGTGAAGTTTTTACTAAATAGAGCTAATAATACTGCTTGCGAATTGCGCGGTGTAATTGGTTCGATTGCTAACACACACACACACACACACTCACCTACCAGTGTCCTCACTCATCACTTTGCGTGTAAAATGTCTTTATGAACACTATGCTACTACCCTCAGTGGGTTTGGCTACAAGGTTTTTGCTCTACCTTCTCTAGCTACCGTTCTACTTCGTCTACAACTAAGTTGTTTGTGTGTTGTAGAAAATTGTGTCGCTAAGTAGTAG
>AXCM01009007.1:0-11058 GCA_000473375.1 Anopheles culicifacies | reverse complement strand
CGCATGCAAACCCCCGCAAGGGTTTGGATGAGTGGTAAACCAAAGCTCCACATCACCTGGCAGTCAACCGTAAAAGGTCGCCCTCTAGAGGGATGAAGAAAAGAAACCAAAACACCAAAGAACAAATACCGAAACAAAGCACCCCAAAAAAAGGGGTAACACGAAGGTTTTATTAACAATTTCATTCCGACAAAACATTCCTCAAGACGGCCAAACCTGCTTCCCTGCTTCCGAGGGTTGACCTAGATTTGCATGTGAAGTTATCAAAGTGCGTTGACTTTTCATCTCCTACCCAGCAGCTTCGTTTTGCACTTCCTGGACACCTTTCTAAGGGCGGTGTAGACGGAAGTTACGAATCAGGGCAGGGCATGTAATTATGACGGAATTAAATGTTAAGCTCCAAGCACGGCTGCCGTGCTTGGTGGTAACGGTTGGAAAGGGAGTCGGAAAACGGTTGCCATTGTGTTTGGTCAGGATGAAATGAATCCTTTCCAGCCCAAGATGTTCACCATAGTAATAAGCGGGAAATGGGGGTTTAAGTTTCTTAAAATAACAATTTGTTAAAATGTTCCAAGTAAGGTAAGTAATGCTGGCAGTAATTAGCGCCGTGTTTCTAATGGAAGTAGATTACTTTAATGAGTGTACTATTTGGATGAAAAAATAGTCAAACCCTTCATGAAGTGCTTTAAATCTGAAAGACCTATTGCTTATATCACAAAGTGTGGGAAGTTGATCCTCTGTAATAAATACTTCCTGAGGAGATCTCCAAGGACCGTTTAAAGAGCTTATTCCACAACAAATAGTATGTGTCCTCAGAGTTCAAATCTCAACTCTGATCATGGGGTCTCTCCAAGTCCAGCATGACTTGATTTTCATCTGGAGGTAGTTCACATCGTAGGCATCTCCCCCACACGAATGCAGCGTTTGTAGTGTGCCCCTTATCAAGCAGCTCCCCGATGACTCATTTCTGTATCGTAAAGCGAGCCCTCGCATAGGAATGGTAAGGTGTACACATCGCCTAAAGGGACATGCACTAACTTTCCGTTTCCAAAATCCAGGGAAATGAGTAATGAATACACTTTACGGCCATTACAATAGAGTTTAGCGTCTCCCGGCTTTTTGGACATTACAGAAAAGATATAGCATAGGATCATGTTGCTGCTCTACCGCTGCATAATAAACTATCAATACCTCAGTCCTTCTCCCCCGAACACAATGTAAATGTTAAGGTTACTAAATGACCAAGAAATATGCTCATTCCTTCACAAACGAAATCCCAACCCACCCCAGGTCACCTGTTATTACGTTTTATTGTCATCCTATCCATAACAGCATGGAGAGAGAGGGAGAGAAAAAAAGCCCTCCCGCCTGCAGAACATATTGTTGGAAACGGAATGAACCGACCGGTTTTCGGATTTCAGCCTCCAGGCTGTACAGGATAAAGTTATACCAGCATAATGCGAATGCTAATAATCATAATAGTAATGGTTTTATGTTCCGGGTACTCCGTCCCATGCTGCTGCTGCTGCTGCCGACGGTAGGAAAACTTTCAAAACTCCCTCAGGATTTTTTCCAGGGAAGTAAACGGATCCAGCATCCAGCCAGCAACGGTGAAACTGTGGAATGGGAATGGATGTTTGTTTGTTTAGTCTTATCCCGGGTAATGCTGGTACTTGATGGTTTGCCGTAGGATGAAAGGTACAATTGCTCATGTTTTTTGGAGAATTTTGAAACGAACTCATATTGTCTTCTTGGTAATATAAACTTGTAGACGTCAATTTCTGTTCAACCATTTCTTGCAGCTCCATTTTCCTTTCACAAGTGCTTTAGTACTCCATTACCATAAACGCCACCGAACACGATCGATAGCTAAAGCGCATCCCATACCCATACGACAAAGGAAACCAATCGTTTCCCTTCACGAAAGCAATTAAAGCTCCTGTCGCTGGCTCTTCCTGACCGGAAAGCTTTCCCACTTCCCTCCCCCCTCGCACTCTCACACACTCATACATTCCAGCGGGGCCATATAATCAAATAGGATCTAATTTCGCAAACGTTATTTCACTCACATTAGTTGTGATCAATGTGGCGGAGAGGATAGTAATTAAGAGAAACTTTCTTCCCTTTTATGCTGCGCACGGTTCCGTTTTTCTGCTGCTTTGCTGTGCTTTCTTGCCAGCTCACAGCTGCCACGAAGAAATCGATTCCATCCGTCGGTAGCTAGTCATGAAAGATAAATGATGGCCGGCTGGCGACGAAGAAATCGACGCACCGACTGTCCAATAGAGATGCGATCGATTGACACAGCGGATTGCTTACAGATTCAACATTTAGCTAGCCCTTTTTTTTGCTGCCGTTTTGCTTTGTCCTCTGAACAAACTCTCCCTTTTGGCATGGCTTGGTTGTCGGAGTCATGTCATCAAGATTGATCTCGATTGAAATTAGATTACCGGAAAGAATGTGATTACGATAATAGGTCCTCTCGATTGTGCCCTTGCCTATCGTGCTGGTGTTTTATTATTAGGTCAGCCGAGATTGGAGCATGTTTATTCTCACACTCGAAAGAAGAATTTAGTATTGAGGAACATATTGTTGTGCTTTCGTTGGAGTATGATGGGATTCACCTTGTTGGCGCGAACGAAGAGGAATTGTAGAAACTATAGCTATTAAAGCTTGCAACTGTGAAGTTAAAATGCGTTTACTTGAAGTTATTTTGGGTTTTTTTTCGCCAACGGTGCTCACATTTATTAATCTACCCTTAATAATACCTATTAAAGTATTTCCATAGTGTGAATCCACCACTAAAACCTAATACGCCTGAAAGTATGCAATTTTCATTACAAATTTCAAATTCTTTTATTATGAGTGACTTTAATTATTTTATTTGTTTTTATTACAAATAACAGTGCATGCAGTTTATGCTCCCCCAACGTAACTGTCTCACACACACACACATTAGCATTTAGTTGACATTCGTTAAGAAGCGTAGTATTTCCTAAATATTTCCACAGCGTTAATTCTCAACAAAAACCTAATGCGCCTGAAATTATGCAATATGCAATACATATTTCAAATAGTTTAGTTAGTAGTAGAGAGGAAGACGCTCAGAAGGATTTTTGGCCCCGTATGTGTGGAAGGACAATGGAGGAGTCGCTACAATGACGAGCTCTATGAGCTGTTCGAGGATCTCACCATCTTGCAGCGAATTAGACTCGACAGGCTCCGGTGGGCTGGTCACATCATGAGAATGACACCGGACGACCCAGCCCGTAAAGTCCTTTTGGCCGTCCACACGGACAGAAGAGGCGTGGTAGGCCCAATCTAAGATGGAGTGATGGCGTCGATGCGTCCGCCAGAACGGCTGGGATAACGGATTGGCAGACTACAGCGCTGAACGGCGAGCGGTATCGAGGATTGCTGCAGCAGGCCAAGACTGCGAAGCGGATGTAGCGCCTGATAAGTAAGTAAGTAAGTAAGTATTTCAAATAGTTTTAGTATTTTGGGTGATTCTAATTTTTATTTCAAATAACAAACCCAAAACAAGATGTCTTAAGTCATTTAATGTTCCCCCAACATCATCATCGTCACAAACACAGCACTTAGTGGACATCCGTTTAGTAGCGTGCCATAAAACTGGCGTTCCTGCATTATTACGGTCCGGCTGTTCTATTTCCTTTCCAACCGTTACAAGCACATCTTGCTAGCACCATTAGCAATGTAGAACATAACCCTGAAACCTATAAAATTAAAATAGATTCCTACATCTTATCTGCACGTTTATTTATGCTTTCAGCAACTGTTAAACGCAACACGCTCGCAAACGGTCACCACAGCTAATCCGTGCCAGATTTACTCTACTCTAGAATCATTCACTCCCTCCACCCGTCAGTGTGCGACAGTTGGTGGTACGAAAAAATCCTCTCATCCTCGCTGGTTGCCCAGAAGGAAAGCTAACACAACACACACGCTACACGCTTTCCTTGCACAAACATCGTACGTCCCCGTTCCGTTAAGGACGTAATGAAACGTTTAACCATTTCCGATACATACCACCGATAAAAAGGGGACACGGTTTGGTGAATGGTTTTGAAGATGCTTTTATTGCGTCCAATCCGAACACCCATTTCCCTCGCTTCCCTCGCCATTTGCTAAACATTTACGCTACGCTAGCCCACCAGCGCCAGAGTGCCGTGAATTAAAAGTGTTCCTAAGGTAATTCTACAGGAAATGGCTGTGGTAAACAATGGCGTAAACCGATCTACCGACCGGGCACGTTGTACACATGCGAATTACGACATTCGCAGCTAAACAAGACCATTCCAGCACTGGGCGGTTAGTAACGGTGCGAACGGTACGGAAATAAAATCCTAACGAAATCACATTAAAAACAACCATCGTTAAGTTGCTGAGCTGTTTGGCTGCTTTTTGTCACTTTTTCTCTCTCTCGCTCTGATGTCCTCTTCGTTTGGTAGCGTGTTACATGATGCTGCGTTGTCCAAATCTGGACAGTTTTGCAACATCACCCCGGACGGGTTTGAGTGGTACCGGCAAGCATCCTATCGTTATCTCGAGTAGCCTCGACGAGCATCTCCCTTCAAGTCGTCCGATTTTGGATGTCTAAAGGACTAAATCGTAAGCTGGCGCTACTTCAAGACCGGATAGCGTATTCCGCCCCGGAGGATGGGTTTGTCGAAAGACAAAAAGGATTACGTTAGGATTTGGTTTGTCACGTTCCGGTCACAGTCGGCAAATCTCGATCTCGCAACACGGGTCAAAGTGCTTTGCCGGATTCCAATCAAAACACAAGTTCCACCGATGCCGTTCTGCCGAGGACAACGATTACTTACACGGTACGGTTTTGTTTGCGTTAACGCAAAAGGGACAAGACTTTTTTTATTTTTCCGTGATCAGCCCTTTACTGCCTTTTTTTAACTTCGAAACGTTTGGTAATGGAACAATTCACAGCACAATGGTAATAATTTTATTAATTTAATATCTTTTTTCAAATTTCTGATTGCCAAAGTGACGTTTTAAATTAAATGTTTATTTTAGTCATTCCTGAACCTGTCTGACTCATAGACTTACTTACTTACTTATCAGGCGCTACAACCGCTTCGCAGTCTTGGCCTGCTGCAACAATCCTCGGAACCGCTCGCGGTCTAGCGCCGTCGTCTGCCAATTCATTATCCCGGCAGTTCTGGCGGTCGCATCCACGCCATCACTCCATCTCAGTTTGGACCTACCATACCTCCTCTGTCCATGTGAACGGCCTTTACGGGCTGGTTCGTCCGGTGTCATTCTCATGACGTGACCAGCCCACCGGAGCCTGGCGAGTCTAATTCGCTGCACGATGGTGAAATCATCGTACAGCTCATAGAGCTCGTCATCGTAGCGGCTCCTCCATTGTCCTTCCACACATACGGGGCCAAAAATCCTTCTGAGCATCTTCCTCTCGAACGCGGCTAAGAGGGTTTCGTGAGTTTTGTCCTCAATGTCCATGTCTCAGAGGCGTATGTGAGTACTGGGACTATGAATGTTCTGTATAGTCCTAGCTTCGTCCGTCGCCAGGTATTTAGTAGACAGGTATTTAGAGTGGAGACGTTTCTTTAGGCTGTAGTATGACCGGTTGGCGGCCAGCACCCTTGCGCGTAGCTCAACACTAACACTGACTCATAGACTGGACTAAGGTAAATATAACCAAATCATTTTTAAATCTACCGTCCAACTTCAACAACAGTGCCATGATTTTATATGATAAGATATCGGCTTGGATCGTATTTTGGTGTGATAAGACACTCGCTATATAAACACCTGGACCTGGGCCAGCGCCTAGTATTAGTAGCGGATAAACGTTCGATAAGTAAGGGTTAACATTCCCGCAGCAAAATGTTTGTTTTGGTTGCGCTTTTCGTTGTATTTCTAAGTTATTTATTGATAAAATATCACCAAAAACGGCAGGAAGTGTTAAAAATATTGCCATACTTCAATGGTCCACATCCAGAGTATTTTCTTGGTTGTACCAGTATGTTTAAGGATAAAACCATTACTGGTAAGATAGCTCTTCATTAACACAAAGTTATTTCATGCTACAAAACCCCCTTTTTCCCATCTGCATTAGAAATATTCGACGTAATTGTTGATTCTCATCGCCTGTACGGCAAGGACATTTGTCTCATTGGTGCGTTCAACGAGCTGGAACTTGAAATCGCTTCCGCCCGCAATATAGAGAAGGTGCTGCTAGCGAAAACGACCAAGAAATCGTACCAGTACGACTTTCTCGAACCGTGGCTCGGTACCGGTTTGCTACTGTCGTTCGGTGAAAAGTGGTTCCAGCGTCGGAAGATCATCACGCCAACGTTTCATTTCAAAATTCTCGACCAATTCATGGACGTGTTCAATAAGGAGGCGGACACGCTCGTTTCCAAGCTGGAACGGCACGTGAATCAGAAAGAGTTCGATATCTACGATTACATTACACTGTACGCGCTGGATAGCATTTGCGGTAGGTACGCCAGGCGTTTCGTTGCCATTCGTGCGATTAACTCTTATCGTTCCCATCATGCTTAGCAACATCGATGGGAGTTCACATTAATGCACAGGAAGATCCCAACAACGAGTACGCGCAGGGCGTTAAGAAGGTGTCCGAGTACTTTTTTCGTCGCATCTTTAGCGTACTGAGTCAATTTCCGGCTCTGTTCGTGCTTTACTCTTACGCTCGCGATCAGGGTAGAGTGATAAAGCGATTGCATGACTTTACCAACGCCGTAATTGAGACGCGAAGAAAGCAGTTAGAGCAGGAAACGAAAACCCTCCAGGAGGATGATTACTCGAAACACCGGGATACATTCCTCGATCAGCTGCTGAAGGTGAAGATCGATGGCAAACCGCTCAGTACGGCCGATATTCGCGAGGAGGTCGATACGTTCATGTTCGAAGGGCACGACACAACGACATCCGGCATTTCGTTCACAATTCTTCAGCTCGCCAAGCATCAGGACATTCAGCAGAAGCTGTACGAAGAGATCGACACTGTGCTGGGAGAGGACGCGCGATCAGTCGTGCTTACCAATGCTTTACTGCAAGAACTTAAGTATCTCGATTTGGTTATCAAGGAGTCTTTGCGCTTAATACCTCCAGTACCCTTCATAGGACGCAAGTTGCTGGAGGATATGGAACTAAGTAAGAACCGCGTTCATGTTTAGAAACCATGTAGAGGATAATCATTCCGCTCGCTTTTCTTTCCTCCACCAGATGGCACAACCATACCAGCAGGAACTACCGTCTCACTCAACATCTTTTGTCTTCACCGCAATCCGGAAGTTTTCCCCGAGCCGGAAAAGTTCATCCCGGAGCGCTTTTCGGACGAGAACGAAATCAAGCGAGGACCGTACGATTACATTCCATTCAGCGCTGGCTCACGGAACTGTATCGGGCAGAAGTACGCACTGCTCGAGATGAAAGTTACCATCGTAAAGCTGCTCGCCAGCTACCGCATTCTGCCCGGCGAGTCCATCGATCAAGTGCGCTTCAAGGCCGATCTTGTCATCCGTTCCACCGGTGGCATACCGGTGAAGCTCACCAGAAGAAATTAGCTCTGGTTGCTTCATTAAGAAAAACGTTCGTCTAATCTTCGTCCCATGGAAGGAAGTCTTGCTGACCCGAACGACCTCTCACTAACGAGTTTTATGCCTTCTGTAGCTGTAGCGAGAAGCTCATCAATGTGCTTTACCTGCTCGGAATATTATAATTTAATTAATCAATCTGAAACCCAACTATTTCCCGAACGTCCGGCTGAGTGATGAGCAGTGAACAAGAAGTACCATTCGCCACACAGAAACAGAGAGGGAGAGAGAAAAAAAGTTCAAATACATAACCGCACAACAACAAAAAAGTACTCTGCGCCACTTCATATTGAGCCCGCTGTGTACAGTAACAGCCTCCTCCCGATGGCACAGCAATGGTTTCGTAAATTAAATTTATCAACTTTTTCTTCCTGCGGCTTCAACTGCCACGTACACTAACGCTAGTGAAAGCTAACCAATATCAAACCAAACTACCCCGTCGAAGTGGTGGCACTGTTAGTTGTTAGATACATTTTTTGTTTTGCCATTTCCACTTTGCCGGACGAACGTGAGGCACGTTTCACTCGCACTATGACAAGTCCCACACACGCCGGAAGAGCGAAAGTCATCAAAGGGATATCGGAAGCCAGGGGAGAAAGGTTTTTCCATTCACTTGCGCATTCTTTACCACCAAGTGCCAACCACTAGCTGGCTTGCAAATGGTAAGGATGAATGGATAGTTGATTGAATGAAAATATTGTATATTTCATGCTCGGTATATACATAGTTTTGAAACAAAATGTGTTTTCCCACGCAAAAAATACGTTACTAAAGCAAGTGAAATACGCCTAAAATGATGAATTTAGATTAGAAAATAACAAATTACCAACAAATGTCTCGAATAAAACACATTTCCCAAGCACACATTGCATACCTTCAGGCTGTTTTTGTGAACGCCTAAAGGTATGCAATTACTGGAATTGCACTAACGGAATTACTGGTTAGTTCTCCTAACAAGATATTTTTTGCACTATTTTAACGCATTCCATTTCATAGATTTTGTTTCTCCCATTCTTCTAGCAATAAACAAGCGAAAGAAAGAAAAAGAAAAGGAATGCTAGCTTCACCATCTAGATGATTGATATAATTGTGATGGGCATCCTTGGCTTCCGGTGTTTATCTCTGCGCCAACTAAAAACGGATCGAGCACCGAGCGAAGAAGCGAAAGCAAAAAAAACTTTCTGATTCAATTTGTTTGATTATGATTGGGAGACCACAAGTAAGTCGAAACGGGGATAACATAATTGTGGATTGTTTTACGTCACTTCCCATTGAAGGTAGCATTTTTACTCGAACGAATTCTTCCACGCGTATTTAAGCTTGCCAGTACCATGTTTGCCATAAAATCCATACTTGACAAACCTTTCCGTGTAGTGTGCGGTAAATATTTTATCAGTGAGACTTCCTCTACTTCTTCTGATGTACGCATCCAAAACCTTTAGCTTTTGCTTAGAAATCTGTCACAGAGGATGTTTGGGCTGTAAATTTTATTGCAAAAGGTTTACGTTTTTGTGCATTATTACGCAAGAGTCGCTACACGGGAAGCTTAACCACCGAAGCTTTCTCATCCCCTGCCCCCCCTTTTCTCGAATGGTGTGCTTGTTTTTTGGGGATGAAACATTCCCACGTTGGCAAACAGTTTATTCTGCAAGCGTATCCTCTTAGCTGGAATGCAACAGCGTACTCCAGCAGCTTAAGGATAACGCTTGGAACTGCAGCTTCACTCTCAGAATAAATCTTTCCACCGCTTGCGTCACGGTGATTGTGCCAGTGTGTGTGTGTGTGTGTGTGTGTGTGTGTGTTTTTGGGCCACCACAATCACCCTTTCCCCCCGAAAACAGACCCAGAATGCAGCACCGTGCGTTCCACAACCTGGTACACTATATTTGTTTATTATTTTCTCACCTGAACAGCTCCGTTGCTTCTTACGCTTAGGGGATGCACAAGTGCAAACACGGTCGTTCAAGTGCAGTGATGAATATGCATCCCCGTAAGTCGCAGTCGGTGGTTAGCTGCTGCTCGTGAATATTGCAGATAAGTGCAGTTTGTAAGCGTTACTGCAATGAGCCGCCAATGGAACGAGCTTTTATAGCGCTACCCGTGGCATGTGTATTTTGGAGCGGAATGTTTCCCGCTAACGTAAGAAAGAGCTTGATTTATGGATGTTGATGGTTGATATTACATTGGGGTTTTTGTAGTCTTGAAAGAATGTTCTTTACCTAACCTGTTTCACTATTATAATAATACGTTTTCTCCTTCTAAAATTGTTTTGCCATAAAAAACACCATCAAATTGCATACTTTTAGGCGCTTTTTGCTCGCTCTCGCTAGAGTGCTAGTGTTTTAGCGAAAAATGGAGACCTCACTCACTGTTGAACAATCTCACTAATGGCAACACTTGCAGCTAAGTGTTTCTATGGGATGTACTTTTCATGAGCATTATTTCGCCCACTTCTCGTTCGTGCATTGTCACCTTTCACCGTTAACACTCGCGCTCCCCTTATTCGAGCTTCATTTACACGCAAGCAAAGAATTGTAACAGAATGTGGGCCAAGATTTACCTACATCCTCCCGTGCCTTGCTTTCTCCTTCACCACACGAAGAGTGTGGGCTGTCGACTCTTTAAGTGGCACCTTTGAGATTCATAGAAGTGTAAACAATGGTCGTTAATAACAATTGTTCCCATCATGTCGGGGAACGTTCTGCCAGGGAACGGCTCTGTCCCTGTGCCGGCTGCTGCCGATGGAAAAGCAAAAAAGAACGAAGCCAAGCAGCTAACTTCTTCCTGCTCGATGGTGCGCATAAATGAATGCTTTTTTATGATGATGAGCCTCGTAAAAGTACCGTGCCCCCTTTTACTTCGCTCGTGCCTTTAGGTGGATCCGCCCATGCAATTGTTGGTCTGCGCCTTCAAGGAAGACAACTTTTTTCCTTACTATTGCTATTATTATTATTATTATTTTTCTGCTAAAACTTTTGCTCATCGTCCTGCGGAAATGACACGGTACGTGTCCAGCCGTACCCGGTCCGGGTTTGCGTCTATCAGAAACAATTATGTGCCAGCAGCAAAATGCACGGTTTTATTAATATTTTCATTTCAATTTTATGCAAATAATATTTCTGCCCTGTGTGCTCCCTCTCAGTGCTGTTTTGAATGCCATCCTGGATCCCCAAATGACCAACGAGCAGCAGCAGCAGCAGGAGGGATGTAGAGTAGAAGGTGAGTAGAAGGTTAAGAGGAGAAGAAACACCTCCAACACTCACGTCTGTCCCATGTCGGGCATTACACTTATCAAACATTATCATACCTTTAAACGTCGTAATAGCTACTTAATTTTTGTTCTTACGTCCTTCGCTTCCAAACCCATCCAAATTGAAGTTCTCATCCTTCGGGAAGACGAAAAAAAAGGAAGCTACCTTCGTCAACCCGGGAGTTT
>AXCM01009006.1:0-11090 GCA_000473375.1 Anopheles culicifacies | reverse complement strand
CAGTTCTGAGTTCAGAAGAGTCCCAGCTGTATCTCAACGAATTCCAATTCAACACGAATCCAGTGATCCAGAAATGGTTCCGACATGGCCACCTCCTTACTTACTAAATGTTAATGTCTCCTTCGCCAATCTTTTCCAGATCGCCCTGGCGCAGTGACAGACTTCCCGGTATGCGCGGATTGCGATCGTGAAATTCGAGCTTCGTCACCAGCAGCTTGGTGTAATGCTTAATGCAAATCCCGTAACCATCGGTCAGGTGGCCCCACATCTTCCCAGCCTCCAGCAGCATCGTCCGGTGCCGCATCGAATGGGCACAGCACAGCGGGTGGCCCTCGCGCAATATCTTGTGCAGCAGGTGGCAAAACTTCCACGCCACTATACGATTGCCCTGTATCGGTTGCCGGATGGCAATGGCCCAGAACGCGTGTCCACCATTGCTGTGGAATGTGCCGATGATAGCGGCCCGCACGTGCTTTACCTTGATGGGCATTTCCACATTGCTGAGCGCTTTGGAAATACTGATGGTCTGAAGAGAGGGAGAGAGAGTGAGTGAAACCCAGGAATGATAAGTGAGCGGATAGTAATTGCAATTTATCGACGAGTGTTAGGCAACCAAACGTACTTACCAGATTATAATATTCCTTATCCGTTAGCGACATGTTTACAAGTCAACAATAATGCTTTGCTTTACACACAATGGTTCAGGTGCAGGTTATGCTCACTATAGATACTGGGGGGGGGAAGGAACACAGAAATATGTACATTGTACAGACAACAGAGTCATGCATGCTATGGGGCTATTCTAAACAACCAGAGTTTGTCTTCAGAAAAACGGTTGTCGCTTATGTTCACGCTGACACCAAGTTGTGGCAGCAATGTTGTTGGCAATTGGCAACAACGAGAAGCCTTTGTGTTACATGACACATCTATACTTGTTTAATACGTGCCCATTGTAATTGTTGCAGTTAATCTTGAGACGAGTTAGGAGACGAATGGAGACGAATGTTTGCGTTATTCTTTAAGTGCAATCAAACGATCACGACGAAGAAAATGGAACACTTTTCAATCAAAAAGTACTACAATCCCCATCAACTTACAAATACTTCGAATGGAATGGATAATACTGTTTTCTTCACTCTCTGCGCAGCACACAAGCGATCTCTTTAAATGTAGCTTTGCATCAGCATTCCGGAGGCTACACGAAACCACTGATAACTGAAGCCTTTATCTTTATGTACGTTTCGTCGCTACACTTTGGGGCTTTTTGTGTGTCAAGTGTCTACGACATTCGATGAATCACACCCACCCTGGTAGGTTCTCCGGTTTTTATCATTTACACAACCAGCATATTGAATCACAAACACGATTATATTAGTTTTTGGATGACTTGTAAGTTGTAGCGTAATGCAGCACGAACTCACGATTGCACACAGTTAACGATCGGCTCGAAATGTCGACGAAATGCCAATTCCGACTCCCTTGGAAACGGTTTCACCGAAAGGTCACTCTACAGCCTGTGCTAATGCACAAATTAAATTAAAGGGACGTGCGTGTGTGTTGTTCTCGATCGATAAGGAAAGTAAATGCAAGAGGAACAACAAAAAAACACCCCCGAAATCGAACGATTGCGAACCGGCGCCTTGCTTAAAGTGCACGGAACTTCTGTTTGGTAGTGTGTTGAGCGTTTAGATCGGGACGATAGATCCTACCTCTCGATTCCTACACCAACGATGATCCCTGTTTTCTATTTCACTGTCAAAATCGATACTGACACCTGGTCATCCGGTTATGCACACCCGCTGGTACCGATGGTGGTGAACAGAACGGTAACCATTTGTGTAATGTCGCGCTTGCTATTGCAGAGCCCCAACGTCCTGATAAATGGGCGGTATCTAATCAGTTTAACATTTCGATAGATAGTGATGGAGGTAAGCGAGCGATAAGGGGACAGAAAATACATAACCACTTTTGCACAGATTTTGAACAAGCGGCTCCACACACATAAAGATCAGTGCGGTAATTAGAAGGCCGCTTTGGTATGTGTCGCTATAAATCTTTATTCGATCGAAGCATGACTGAGCATGATTCGGAAGGGATTCGGAATGATTTCATACACACCGGAAACCGGATCCAATGGGGCTATGTGTCAGCTTCTAAGCTCTCTTTCGCTTTCCGAGTTTTGGTTTTTTGCCTGGAGGTGTTTTAAAGGTTATTACTCATTGCTAAACCACAACCCGTGCCCATCTGGAGCAGGTGTTCTAGGATTACGGGGCAGCGGTTTATTTATTTATGTTA
This sequence comes from Anopheles culicifacies, assembly GCA_000473375.1. Taxonomy (NCBI): domain Eukaryota; kingdom Metazoa; phylum Arthropoda; class Insecta; order Diptera; family Culicidae; genus Anopheles; species Anopheles culicifacies. Next base: position 8,795 of record AXCM01009006.1, on the reverse strand, counting down.
ATATGAAGAGATCATGTTTGGATGGTAAAGTGCGTGAGAGGAAACAAGAATCGCACCATGAATGTTGAGATATTCGTAGAAACTAGTGATGGGAACTCCGGAGTGGATTCACCAATGCTTTCCGACTCCAAGTTTTGAAAACCGACTCCGACTCCGATAGAACTTTTGATCCGACTACAGAGCTCCATCCATTCCGGAGTACTCCGATCGACTTCTGTACCTCCGATTAACTCCGAAGTACTTCGATCCTACTCCAGTTGCTCCGATTGACTCCGGAGTACTTTGGTATACAATGATAATCCGGGGAAGTGGACCAAATTGGAGATTCAGATAATTATTCGGTATTCGCCTGACGTTTGTTTTTGAGTTCGAATTTGTTCAGGCTGATTTAACACGGGAACTACCACAATTGTCATTTCAAATGGTGCTCTCCAATCACTACATTTTGTAGGTTAAACATTCTACCGGGAGCGGTTCAATGGCCGTGGAGATTGCGGCGCCGGTCTTCGAACCAAGGACCAAGGTTCGAACGCCATTCTGGGCCGTTCCCCCGCGTACGCAGGACTGACTATCTTGTTGCGGGTGCATTCAAGTCTCGAAAGCAGTAGACCTCTCGAGGTTGTAGAGCCACAGAAGAAGAAGAATCATTCTACGTTAGTATTTCTAAATAATTTCTAAGTTAGTATAAGGATGAAAAAACAAAATTGGAACTTTCCTTGCATTTTTAAAATTCCAGTATTTTCTATAGCGTGCAGACCCCCCTCCATTTCAATTTCCGAAGTCGATCCGGAGTCCGCTATTAACTTCATTTTGCCCAACACTACTGGAAACTACAAACAATTCTCAAAGGTTGATTATTATTCTGTCGGATCTTCTAAATAAACACACGTCTCCTTCATTTTGAGTATTACAAACAACGAGCATATAAGTGCGCCATATTCGGCACGTATGAAGGGAATATGTTTGTTGAACTCGGGAGGGGTTTGTTTTTGTATGATCGCTCCTCATGTTTTCTTGAAGCCCTGATTCGAATGACGTCTAGATTTGTGTATAAGGCCATACACCTCCAGGCTGTCCTCGCTTGTGACTTCGAAGGTATGTGGCTACGGCGTACCTGTACTTTAAGAGCCCTGACTTCATCTGACCTTAGAGCTGCCAAAGAGCTTAATCCGCCACGGTATGTGACAATTTTGAAGTGGTAATATGAACGAGTGTAATGCGTGGATCTTGTGGATCACCATCACCGAAGGTACATGGAGGAACGAGGCAAATTCAAACAGATGTCCCCCGATGGAAAAAGGACCCACGCGCATACAATTACAAGTAATATGGTGTCTTCATGAGTAATCGTTCTTATTGAATTTAAACCCTCAAAAAGGATTTGGTGGTGATACACTTATGGCCATAAGTATTGTTTCTTTACAAAACTATTTCACTGCATCGCGCATCGCGTTGCGATCTCTTTTGTTGGTGCCATACGATACTATGCACTTTCCAATTCCAATTCGCCCATGCCAGCCCATGTGTGTGCACCCCTGGCATGTACACCTGGCAGCCCTAACGAATGCATTTTTGCCTCCAAACCGGCCACACCGAGGGCAATAGAAATGGCAATGGAGGAAATGGGATCTACTTTTCCCGGGGTACGGGTACGCGCGGTTCGTGGAAGGCGAGTTTTCACACATTTTTAACTCGTGCTCACTGGTGCGTGCAGTAAGTGGAAGCCACGGACAAACCCCGGCCGGAGGAGAGATTCGATCCGATTCACTTTCTTTGCGATCTTGGCGATCTATTGTTTCGAATTGAAGTGATATTTATAACCCCGTTGCAAAACATGGATCGGATTTCAAATCGTCTTAGGAATTCTTTTCCCTTTTTTTAAGTTAAAATACACATACATTGCAGTATTGGAGCATTTTTTGTGCTCTTGACCTTCACTAACAATTGTATGTCACAGTGAACGAAATCTAAAATTCGAATGTAAACGTTTAATGTCGTTAAAAAAAATCCTATTCCATTCCAACAATTAACGCCATTCCAACGTTTAATCGATCATTCATGCCGGTCGTGACGGATGAGCTTCCGGTTCACGCTGTCCATAGAACCGTAATATCGGAAGCGTTCCGGCAGCAAGTATGTGCAGCAAAGAAGGTGCTGACACTCCTCTACCGGTGCCGGCCTAACCGATGACTAACCGATTGCGGTGGGGCTGTAGGGGTGTGTGGTGTGCTCAACCGGACGGAAGTGCCCTTCTCTTTGTACAGCGCGGTTACACACATGTTAATTTTGTTTTGGTTCAAATGATATCAACAATAAGCGAACCGTTCCCGCCCTGGCCGCCTTGCAATGGTGTGGTGTGCGTGAGAGGTGTTAGTTGTGTGGTGCTGGCTGGTAGTAAGGCGACAAAGCACTTGTACATTCATGAATCGATGAATGGGATTGAGTCATCGTGTCAGGTGTTGCCCACATGTTTCACTATTGGTGGTGGTGTATTTATGTTGAAATTAATAAAGTACGGTGTATAGGGTGTTGGTTTTGCGGATGAGAAGAGAATTAGATGGAAAAGAATACTCCCCACTTTCAGCCCCTGTCAAACAAGTCTTGAGAACCGTATCCATTTTCTATGATCATTCACGATTAGCCCGTATTAATACATATACATACAGACGCGTACGGGCGGAACGTCGTAATCATACCAAATTTTTAACGAGATTTTCACGCTCAATCTCAACGGGAGACTTCCGGTGCTGTAGTACGCGCGGCAACGATAGAGATGCCATGCTGCTCTAGCTACAATAAAAAAACACTCACTAAAACGGCTCACTAAAGATTAAACGGACTCTTTCTATGCGTGCGATCTTGTGGCCGGCCGTTGCTCGCCAAAACCAGTTAGCTTGGATGCTGGTGACACTGTGACACTTATCGTAATGAGCACCGCAAACGCACTGGAAACTTCCACCAAACGCAACAGCTGTGGTGGAAGAATCAAAAACGCCCAAGCGCACCGGACTTGATGATCGTGATCACACACTGGAGCGAGTTAAAAAGCGTTCGACGAACCGCACACTGCACTGCTAATTTTTACAAGCAAAACTGCAGTGCCGCTATTATCGATCGTGAACTGCACGGCACAAAAACACAGGCCCCGGCGACGGCGGTGGAAATATTATTCCCTTTCTATTGCACACCTTTCATACACATTTTCCATTGCGAAAAACAGCATAAGAACGGTGTTGTACGGACGCGCACGACTCAACCGACGGGTGTACGAGCGTGGAATGAACGAACGAGGGCGTACAGTGTGCAATGGAAAGCTGAGACGATCGTTAGCGGGCCAATATTGCAGCTGCATCGAGAGAGTGTGCGGGTGGGGAGTTTAGTGTGTCAGCAAACAATAGGCTGCGCCGTGGAAGATGCACGATGCAACCTTCTTCGAGAGACATCGTGTAGGTGCATCTACTTCACCGAGAGAATGCTTTCAACGCTATGCCGAACCAATTCCAATCCCTTGCTGCCCCTGTGCACGAAGGCGTTTGATCGCAGGATCGATTGTTTTGTAAACAAACTGTTGATTTATTCACCGTCATGTATGCCGTTGCAACTCGCTGCTGGGCTCACGGAAGGTTGGTTTAATTTATCCGTTTGTTAATGATAATCGATGCGAAAACACACGAAACATCTCACACTTGCAGTTTGAAGAACAGTTTTGTACACCGAGAACGATATCCAACTGAAAAAGATGCACCGCCTCACTGTGGGATCCTGTTGCAGGTCATTCGGTCTGACGTATTGGTAAACAAACAGAATGAAAATAGCGAACGGTGAAGCGGTTTGGTGGACAAATCGTTTTTTACATTAATTTTGAAATTTAAAATTGGTTCAAATAATGATACGATTATATGCCAATGAACTGCTAATTTATACAAAAATAGTGAAAAGAAAAACCATGCTGACAATTATACCTGTTTATATGCGATTCCCGTAAACAAAAATTAACAAAATAAGATTTATTTTCATGAAAACTTCTTCCAAACGCCGTCATGGGTATAGGAAATTGTGAAGAACCTGCAAAAAGATTCGCTTTTGCGTTCATTTGCAGCCATTTTTGCTCACATATCATACCCATAAACAGTTGGCATGGGAGCTACTGTTTGTAACCAACCACTGTGAATTTTCACTTCGATTGTCAGCTGCGCAGTGTTTACATTGGGCTTCGAGCTTGCAACGTCATTTCTCATCAGTGGGGGTTTGCGCAAAACTATCCCAAAATCTCTCATGTTGCCAAAACGGGTGTAAAAATAGTGTAATTATGGTACTTTAATCAAACTCCAGCTCGATTAAATGAATGTACGGTTATCTTGTGAGTATCTGCTCTCATTTTAGCAGTGATAGCTAAAATGACCAGCCAACCAGCGCACGATGAGGGCGACGTTCAGAAGCGCACTTCAGACTGCGAATTGGGCGAACCAAATGGAGCACGACCTGGTCAAACATGGCACCATATGTTGCTGTATCCATCGCCTTCGTCCTCCCAGCTATCGTACGTGTCCGAAATCCAAACGGACGTTGGAAGTCAACCGTCAACACCGCTACAACAACCGCTGCGCCATGCAGTGTTCGGTGAACTGGACGAAAGTGCCACCAATTACGATTCCGGTAACTTCTCGCTGTCCGAATCGGGTGGCAAGGACAAGCTCACCTTTGCACCGTCCGCAACGGGGCACGGGGATCTGCATCAGCGATTCGTTCAGCTGAATACGGAGCTGTACCAGACTAAAACCGAACTGCTCACGTACAAGTACAAGTGGAATGAAATACGCAATGAAATAGAGCTGGGATTGAGTAAAAAAATCGACAAACTGTTGGATGAAAAGAGCGAACTGCAGAAGGAGCTTGAAGAGGTGCGGAAGGAAATAACGCGCCTGAAGGGACAACCGACGGATCCGAATGGACGCGAACTGGTACGCATCCGTTCGGAGCTGGAAGATGTTAAGCTTGAGCTACTGTGCAAAGAGCAAGCGAACGAAATTCTGAAGCAAAGTATTGCGCATCAGCATGTCGAGAAGGAAAATCTCGCAATGAAGATAAAAGCCCTAGAGCAGCAGGTGTTCGATGGGCGAAATGAGATAAGTGGTGTCAAATCGTCCGAACGATGGTATAGGGATGAATTACATCGGTGCCAAAATGAAAATGCCAAACTTAAGGATACGTACGCCACGTTAGAGCAGTTACTGGCTAATGAGCGCACCGAAAAGGGAGCACTCGTTGAAAGTGCACGAGTAGACACATTGCGTATGCAGTACCATATAGAGGATTTACAGAAGGAACTAAAAAGATCCCACAATCAGTTGGTGGAAGCAATGCAAGCGACAGGAGCAGAGGCAAATGTCAACACCTGTGTGCCAGAATTGCTGGACAAGAATGAAGGTCTGAAACAACAAAACAGCGCTCTACATGCCGTACAGTGTGAACTGCAAGATGCGCTAAAGCAACAGCGGCAACAGCTTGAAGAACTGTCCAAAAAAGAGAAGGAAACCCAAACAGAACTTGCCAGCCTTCGTAAGCAACGAGAATCTGACCAAAGTGAAATAGAAACGCTTACTGCGCAGCTGGCACACGAAAGTTTCACCAAACGACAGATAGATGTCAGCGTGGAGAAACTGAAAGCGCAATTGAAAGTTTTGTCGATAACGTTCCCCCCACGGCCTCCCGACTGCCACCACCCGGTCAATGTAAAGGAATTTGAATCGCTTCGTGAACGTAATCACGATTTACAGGAGCAGTGCAGTCGGTTAATTAACGAGCAGGAACAGCTAAAAAGCGCGTTAGCTATGTGCACGGAAAAGGCAAACGTAAAACCGGACGACATACTATTGCTCGAGAACTTCCGCTGCATACAGTCAAAGAATTTAGATCTGGAGCTTAAACTAGGTCAGTGTGCTGCGGTTGGGGATGTTGTCGATGAAACCGGCCATGCTACGACATCAAACGATATGGTGAGGAGAAGCGAACAGACCATCAAAACGCTCAAACAAGATGTACAAGATCTGGAACGGACGCTATTCCCACAAAGTAGCGCTCCCAGACCGAAATCATCATGCCCACGGCATGGTTCTAAATGCTGGGAGAATGCATCCTACTCCGGACGTACGGACGAGGAAGAGGATGTGGAAATACGCAACTTGCGCGTAATGTTGAAAGCGATTGAAAGTGAAAACCGTCGTCGCATGAAGCGCTACGAGGTGAATAATAGAACGCTGCTCAAAAAGGTGAAGGAACATGCGCGCGAACGGAAACAGGCGGAACAGCGTGTCGAGGAGCTTGAGAAGGAACATGCCAAATGTGCCTCGTTGCGCTGTGACATGTCCTCGGCCCGGGAACGCTGTCTGTTGATGGAAGCCGACTTGGAAAGCTACAAGCAGGATGCCACCACACTGCGCTCGGAGAAAGATCGATTGATCGATCTGCTCGAGAACAACTGTCTGCTGACGAACGATGGTGACATTTGGGGATCGCTTAAAAGAGCCTTTAAAGAGCTGCACGAGCTGAAACGCGTACGGAAGGAGAATGGTCGGCTGCATGATGAATTGCAACGAGATGCGGCCAAAATTGTGGCACTGGAAGCTACCGTTGCGGAGTGGAAGATGGCTGTAGATGCACTGACCGCTGAGGTCGATCAGGTTCGCTTTGAACTGACCGAGAAAGTGTTGCAGCTGGAAGAGTCACAACGGGCGCTGCTAAAGCTCGCCGGAGAGCACACGTCGCTTGAGGAAACGGTTTCGATGGTGGGAATGAATGAAAAACACCTGACGGACAAGTTGCACGAGCTGCAGCAGTTGGTGCAGGTGCAGGAGATTCGGCTGGAAACGGCTAACGAACGGTTGAAGCTGTACGAACAGTCGGAGGCAATGATTGTGGCCGCAAAGGATACGTTCTTTACGGATCTGCATTCGCTGCAGGAAGCAATACTGCTGGAAAAGCAGGAGAAGTACGAACTGGAGGAGGAAGTACGGGAACTGAGGCAGAATATGGTTAACGCGGTTGGAAACAGCTTACAGGTGAGTTTGTTTTATTTCTTACCATTTGCTGGAGTTGGTTCGTTTGTCACAAGATATATCTTTGTTTTACAAAATTATCAGCTATTTGTGGGGAATTTATGACAAAAAGTTAAAAAAACACCGTCCATTTCACAGAATTTCCATCCACGGAACATTTCTGCCGAAGGAAGCGGACATCTTTCTGCGACCGTACTGAGTCCCGAAGCACAGTCCCTTTCCCTGTCCTGCACTAGCTTAGACATCGATCAGCTGCGTGCACTGGTAGAGCAAAGTTCCGAGACACGCTATTCGTTGCAACCGCTGCACGACTGTGTTTCCTCGCTGAAGCTCGAAATGGACAATCTCAATTCCGTCCTGCAAATCGCTAACCACCATCCTCAGCAGCAGCCCCAGCAGCATGCACATCAACGATTTCCGCTGTCACTGATGGATGAGCTCAACGATGCCACCAATGGTCGGTATGGAAGTAGATGAGTATAAGCGTTGCCAGGAAGGCCGGAAATGTGTTCTTTGGATAACCGTCCACACTGGCCGGAGGGAGCAAGTACAATGAAAAACGAGTTGTTAAGCAAATTTTGCTTAAAAGTTAGCTCTTGATGAAGGGAATTATTTAACGTCATTAGTGATAAAGCTTCTCGCCAATAATCAGTTATTTACGAATCCATTCGCTAGTCCTAAAACTGATTTGTACTTAGCTTATTGCAAACCAATGCAAACCGTCATTACTTTGCAAATTATTTATCATACAAAACCCTTTGTGATGCTTCTGATTCCTTTTCTGCTAAACCAATCATTAATTTAAACCATTCTGATTAATGCTTTAATTTAAAGTATTGTTTATTTAACTAACCAAAAGCTTTATTTTCAAAATGAAACCATGTCATGCTTTTTTTCTGTATCAATCATTCAATCTTAATGTATTGAAGGTAGTTTACCAAAAAAAAACAAGAAAAGAACAGGAAGATCGATTCCTTGTAAGATAATCACGTCAAAATGTAATATATCGTTTACATTCCACACAAATACATGTGATGAATAGAGTGCTTACCAACACCCTTTCAGTAAAAGGCTCATCCTCACTGGAGGTAAAAATGGGAACCGTTGCTTCCATCTGTTCAGATGTCTATTTTACTAACTTTCAACCTGAGTGAAAGTTGTGTTAAAGTAGGTTTTTGTTTTGAAAAGTAAATGTTGCCAAGTGGGTGAGCGGAGGAGAAGAAAGTTTGGAAAACGTTAGCATTAAGAAGAAGCAACATAAAACATAAACTGGAATGATTATGGTAGCGAAACACGTTCAAACATTAGAGAATGGGAATACAAAATAGTTTGCATGAGAGAGAGGAAAAAAAAGAGAAAGAAAGAGAGAAAAATGAAAGGAAAACATATTTACACGTATTCGTATACATATTTGTTTATCAGTGATTATGTTGTATTGTTTTTTTTTTGTTGTTGAATATAATTTCATTGTATTCTTATTTTTAATTATAGCTTCTATTATTACTCTTCGTTCAATTAGATTACGCTTTTGAGTTCCTTGCCATTTTTGCGTTACTGCTCATCGGTAAATGTTAGTTTGTTACATTTCTTTAAGAAATGTTGTTATCCCGTGTGAAAACAACTGTGATGAACAAAACATGTACACTTCTGGTTTTGTTTAGATTTATTTATTCATTTCATCACCTATTAACACCTACCCGCACACCATCACAAGAGCAATATGACAGCAACGTGTTACAT
>AXCM01009005.1:0-11059 GCA_000473375.1 Anopheles culicifacies | reverse complement strand
TAACTAATCCGCTTCTCCTCTGCTTTACTTCCAGCTTATGGAGGCAACCTGGTAAAACGGAGCCTCAAAAACACAGTTCCCTGCTTTGAGGATGGACGGTTTTACAGGTCAGTCCCTTTCGTTAAAGACGGAGTTTCAGCAATTGTTGCGAACGAGCGAGATGATTTGAAGTTGGTTCAACGACTGTACCCGTTCAACGCGCCAGATAGTTTCTCAACACCATTCTATTGAAAAGATAACACTGATTGTACGTGTGACTGATTGCCTTTGTCTTGCAGGAATCCCGATCGACCCGAGCAGAAAATGTGGACCAACACTGAGTGTGCCAAGTACTATCTCTGTCTGGACGGGGAAGTGTTCGAGTTCAAATGCTCCGTCGGGTTGCTGTTCGATGTTTCCCGGCAAATTTGCGACTTTAAGCAAAACGTTGACAACTGTGACGTGACGGCAGGTAAGCAAAACGTGCTACTAGATTTACGAGCTTGCTTCGATCGGGGTTGCTTTTTTACATTACAGCGTTACGTTTGCTTTGTCTTTGTTTTCGCCATTTCCAGAGGCCCGTGTCCCGAAACCATTGCTGGAAAATGCAAAGTGTGAAGAACGATCGCAGCTCGGGTGTGGCGATGGTACATGCCTACCGAACGAATACTTCTGCGACGGATCGGTCGATTGCGAGGATGGTTCGGATGAGGGTTGGTGCGATGTAGAGAACGACCCAAACGCAGCCGATCCGTGTGATCTGTCCGTGTGCGAACTGCCGGACTGTTTCTGCTCGAAGGATGGTACCATCATCCCTGGACGGTTGGAACGTTACCACACACCGCAGATGATACTGCTCACGTTCGATGATGCGATCAACTTCGAAAACTGGGAACTGTACACGGAGAAAATATTCACCCCCGCACGCAAAAACCCCAACGGATGTCCCGTTCGGGCGACGTTCTTCATTTCGCATCAGTACACAAACTACGCCCAGGTGCAGCGGATGTGGAACGATGGGCACGAGATTGCGGTACATTCGATCACACACCGAGGGCCGGAAGAGTGGTGGTCGCGCAATGCCACGATCGAGGACTGGTTCGATGAGATGGTCGGACAGGCGAACATTATCAATCGCTTCTCGAACGTGCGCATGGAGGAGCTGCGTGGGATGCGCGTACCGTTTCTGCGTGTCGGTTGGAATCGGCAGTTTCTCATGATGAAGGAGTTTGGCTTCGTGTACGACTCTTCGATGGTGGCACCGTTCTCGAACCCACCGCTCTGGCCGTACACGCTCGACTACAAGATGCCGCACGCATGCAACGGCAATAACCAGTACTGTCCATCCCGAAGCTATCCGGGTATCTGGGAGCTGGTTATGAATCAGCTAGAGGCGGGCGAGTATACGTGCGGCATGGTAGATACCTGCCCACCGCACATGAACGGCGAGGACGTGTATCGGATGTTTGTGCACAACTTTAAGCGCCACTATCACTCGAACCGTGCACCGCTAGGACTGTACTTTCACTCGACGTGGTTCCGGAAGCAGGAGTATCTGGATGCATTCCTGGTAAGTACCCCAAGTGTCTCGTTATAATTTGGTAACCGCTTTCTCAACTGGACTTGTATTTTCCCGCACGTTCAGAGATTCCTCGATGATATGGCCAAGTATCCGGATGTGTATTTCGTCACCAACTATCAGGCGATCGAGTGGATGCGCAATCCCACCACCTCGAATCAGCTCGGACACTTCGAACCGTGGCAGTGCCGACCGAAGCAACTCGATCCGCAGGAACATGCGTGCAATCTTCCCCGTACCTGTAAACTTCACAGCCGCGTCCTGCAGCAGGACCGCTATCTTTCCACCTGCAACGAATGTCCGGCACAGTACCCTTGGATTAGGAACGAGTTCGGGCTGGACTAAACACGGGGCGCAGCATTGTTTTGTGTGTTGGTTGGAATTTATTTACAAGAATAACTCAACGCCGAGTAGAATTTAGGTAAGCAAAGGCGAATGCTTTGCCACGATCAAGCGTATGATGCGGTAGCTTAAGCCGGTTCGCATATTCGGTTTTTTTTTTATGTTTTACGTTTGTGTTTTGTTGAGTTTCTGCTTTTCTCTAGGCTGTCCTATTTCATGTGCATTACAATTTTAACAACTATTGGTAAGCCCAGCGTAGAAAAGGCCACCGTGGAATATGTGCTATCGGTGTGAAAGGAACAAAATCCATATCTGTGTGAGCGGCCACACGGATTCTAGCAAAATGTTATTAAGTAGATTACTTAAGATAAGTTAATAAATTGATCGATTTACCGATCTTCCGTAAACGTGATTTGAATCGTTCCGGTTTTTTGCATTTTCTACGCAATGTTCTCTCTAGCACTGAGCTTGTGGTTGTGATTAACCGATAAATGTTGATACAAAACAAAAAATTGAATGATAAGGGAATGAAGGAAATAGAAAACTTAACGAGAAACGAAAAGAAATTATTTAAAAGAGTTTGCTATAACGAAACATTAAGTGCATAGCCGGGAAAAGTGTGTTGAATCAAATAATAGTTCGTAAAACATGGAATCTTTGAGGCAATCCCGCAAAAGAAAATAAATCCGATGAGGTTTCATCCTGATCACCGAAAAGGAGTTCATACGATCACAAGTGGCAGTGTGTCATTTACCGTACGCCGCAATTCTAAGCCCCGTACAGCGAAACAATACACTCCCGCAGTGGCTGCTCTCAGAGGCCCGCTAGCCTTCTTGTGCGATGAAAGGATTCTGTATCGATTCCATGCCGTCCTGTGGACAGATTAGCACTACCGATGTGCCACGGCACACGACCAGTCCCAGATGCCGCGTATCGTCTGCCAGCTTGTAATCGTCCGGATCGCGCAAAAACTCAATGGTATTATCCAGCACCAAGTTCAGCAGTGGATCGTATCCCTTTAGAACACCGGCCGCTTCTCGCCCACCGGAAAACTTGACCCGAATCGTCTTCTCGAGGTATTTGCTAAGGTCAAGGATGGACTCCTTTCGACGCTTTTCTTTATTGTCGCCGCCACCGCTACCACCACCACCACCACCGGCAGAGTTTCCGGATGCCGCTGACTACAATGAAAGGAAAAATTATCGAAAAGTACTAACGTATACTGGACACTTGTTTACCTTCTTTTCCGACATGATCTGGATGGAAAATAAAGTACCGGGAAGCCGAAAAGCACTAAAGTTACAGCGAGTCGCTGGATTTGTTTACAACAGGCGTACGCTATGAGCGGTTTCTTTTTTGTTTGCTCGTTTGAGGTTAGGTGACAGCAGCTGTCATAATATTGTCGGAAAGAAGGTGCCTAGCATTGGTGGCAATTTCAGCGCTGTATTTTATATTTTATTCAGCAGTACTACAAGCTTACGAAATTAATTAGTATAGAAAAAAGCATTTTTTATTTTTTGGAGGCAATAATTTTGTCGATCTACTGATCTCAACCACTAAATTAATTAATTTACATTCGCTGTCGCTCACTAGGCACAACCATTCCGACCACTTTCAAAATCCAAATGTCACGCGGTGCCCTCAATGACAGTAGGCGAAGTTCATCAATTCAAAAGCGAATGACAAGAAGAAGAAAATTGATTTTTCACCGGCACAAGACGCACACGGTCTGCGCGCCGAGAATCTCTTGGTATTATGCTTTCCAGAGGAACCTAGCAACTGGAAACGAATTCAGCAGATGAAACAATTCTAACCCGAAAGTGTCCGTACTGTGCGTATAGTAAGTGTTTATCGTGTGTCCGGCGCAAGTTTTTATCCTTTGTGTGCGTTGTATTATGATTGTTACTGCTCTGAACAAAGTGATAGATGACGTTGAGGACCACGGCGGCGTAGCGGAACATGGCAAGATAAGCACTCGAAAAGAGGTTGCACTTCGTTTGGCTTGTTAGCAGACGCGCAGCGTGAGACAAAGGTAAGCAAAATTGGTTTGAAAACGAATTACATGTGCTCTTGTTTACGGCTGAGTGAAAATTGTGGTCATGAAGCTAGAGATCGTTTAAACCAGACGTATTTAGAGGTGGAATTAAGTCGTCATTCTCCAGATAGGGTAGGGTTCCGGCCTGCTGGAACACCACAGTTGCATGGAGATAAAGCAAGCCTTTTCTGTTAACATTGTTGCTGAGTAGGAAAAAGAGCGCGCGCGCGCACATGGAACGCATAGTTTGTACGGATTTTCTCGGCCTGGAAAGTGGCTGGAAAACGGTCGAAAGGTGGGAACGGTGTACACCGGTATGTGTCCAGCCCGGTTGAAAAATCTCACGTGCTGCAAGGCTGTCGAAATCATCGCCCGGATAGGTACTTTTCCATGCAGGTTTTTCAAAATGATTGCCACATTTGAATGCGGCATTCGTAGAAAATCCTTCATTGTTTCGCATCGTTGAAATCAGTTGTACTGCATTTTCTTGCTGTGTGTGCTTTGCTCTTTCTTTTCTTTCTGTCCGATGTGTGCGCCTTGGTACATCTCCATAGAAGCCATTGTTCAATCGCACACATACATGCAATTTGCCGGGCACAAATGCGCGCGCGCGCGCATTCTCATGTGTCCCACACATCGTAAGTTTCTTTCGCACATGAGGTTATTTCATTTGTCCATTAGTCAAACACACACACACACATGCAGATACAATCCAGTTTTCCGTCGACGACGCAAAATCAAATCTAGAAAAAATGACCGGTAGCGAAACGAAACACATTGAAGAAACCGGCAAAATTTTGAGAAGAAGCGACATTAGCAGCAAAGGTGTGAGTGCGATATCACGCTATGAGAAGGCGAAAGGGAGAATGAAGAGTTGGGAGCAACAATTTGTTCCGCGCTTGCGAGAGCGATGAGAGCGTGTGAGATTGTGTTTAACCGGTAGACATGATGCGTGTGTGCGTGCGTGTTTGCTTTTTCTTGTTCCTGCTGGAGAAGAAGCCTTTTATCTAGCAACGGGGTTCGTATCGGAAAGACAAAAGGATGTGTGCAAGTGTGTGCGCGGACCCCTGTTGAAAGGTCGAAGCTTCTTTTTGGTCTTGTTTGTTTGTTCAACTGTGCGCACTCTTTTGTTCGTGTCGCTTTCTTTGTGGCATCGGTGTGCCATGTGTGTGAGAGGAAGGAAAGATTATCCTATCTCGCCGTCTCGCGCTTGCATGCACGCACGCACACTCTTTGCGAACACATCGTGGTACGGACTGCTGGAGATAATGACAAACGCGTTCTCTCTGGATTTCACCGACAGCCATTTGTCAAAAACGCCCGTTGGCCTCGGTATACTTTTCATTCTTTTCCCGTGCAGTGTAGACGGCGGTACTCTGTGTGCGCGCACGCGCTCGCCCCTTGATTCGGTGTTCGCTCAGTTAAAAAGCAACAGTGAGGCAAATTGTGAACAGTTTTTAACCTCCAAAATTGAAGCTGTGCGCCGTGTAGAAGGAATTTTGCGAAAATGATGGCATCGTGTAAAAATCGCGTGTGCGTGCACAATCATGGCGTCGGTGGCTGCAGACGGCAGTTTGCTGCTGTACGACATTGTTGCGATTCATGGTCAATCGGAAAATGGATGCTTCCCGGCATAAAGTAGTAAGTCGAGAGGTTTGCAACAGCTATCTGTTGGTGGTTTGATTAGCATTGCTTCTCGATGTTGTTGGGTCGATTAATCTTTCCAAACCCGCATCCAGCTCGGACAAGTCGAATGCAGAAGGAACTAGTTGAAAAAGAAACATAATGGCGATAGTTCTGTGATGAAAGAAGCCGGTAGCTTAAATCAAAGCAGCCAACGATTCGGAAGCAATGTGCGTGCGTGCGCCATGTGCGGAAAAATGAAGTTCGGAATCACAAAAGCTTTTGAAAAGAGGGGAAAACGCATGAAGTATTAGGACACGACACGTTTTGTCTTAAACTGACCGTTTCTGTGAACATTTTCCACCTTCATAGTTGTGTGCTAGAGAAGCGAGCGAAAACGCGTTGCACGGATCTTCATTGTGTGCGTGTATGTGTCGAATAGAATTGTTTGCGAGTTCCAAAGAACACTTCGGAAGTAACTCCTTTATATTGAACGTTCATGGAAAGAGGGGGAGGAAGAATGCGTGTTGCAGTTTTCATGGCTGTCGTCGGGACGATTGATCCATCGACGAGAGTGCTGCGCGCCTCTAGGAGCAACAGTGTGAAGCACAAAATTTGGGTTCACACACCGCGCCGGGGTCACACACTAGTCAGCTCTCTTCTGCTCTGAAGTTGCAGTTATGGCTGCTGCGGACGGGGCCCGATGCCTCGACAAATTTATTGTGACACGAGGCTTTCTCCATGGAAATACATTTGTGTTTCAAAGCTCAGGTGAGTTTAGAAGTCCAACCGTAGTTCGCCTTTCATAGAGCTGTATAGAAGAACGTCGGTTAAAAGGGCAGAATCTGTCCTATTATTTCCAACTTTTGTGTAATAGATCAAGAGAAGGCGAGTCAGCTGCTTTGCTTTCGTCCTTTTCGACACAGCATGATGGTGCGTCGTAAGATTGTGCCATACTTGGAAGGCACAACATAGTTCCACGAATGGGGTTTAGCCCTTGCGCAACAGCGCATTTATATTTTAAAATCGCAATTTTAATTATCCTTTCTGCGGAACAAAGCACAGTACCACTGCACACCACCACCAGGCATGCGGTGTCTGCGTCGATGGCACCATCATTTCGCCATCATCCAGCAGCCATAGTGCGTGCGAGACATCATCACTGTTCTCTTGTTCTTTTAGGCCTCCATCTCATTCTCTGTTCATTCGATCTCGCTGTCTCTCTCTCTCTCTATCTCTTTCTCTGTTTCCGCGGTGCTCGCACGTTCTATCTTTTCCCCTTTCACCCATTTTCTAACCCGTGTGTCCGCGCAGTAATGGAGAAGAATTGGGGTTTTCTCCACATCCGCGCGAATCCATTTTGAAGTTTTCGTGCAACTTGAATCGTGTGCGAGTGTGTTGCTAAGCAAGCAATCCAAGTAAGCAGCAGACTCCGGATTTTGGAAGGAAGGCTTACTGCTGATGGTTGTGCATGAAGAAATCATGTGGTAGTGTTGTTTTTTTTAGGTTCAGGCCTTTCTTTTTCATCTCTAGATTGTTCTGCACGCGCCTTTCTACAATGGAATTGTGTTTCCTCCTTTCGCGTTTCTGCTAGGAGGAAATTGTTGGACTTGCGTGGTTATATTCTCTGGTTCATATGTCAATGGACGAAGGCTCTCCGCCCGGATTCGTTCTTCGGTGTGTGTATCACCGTCGTACGGGAAACGGCGGGTTTAATTTTCCGTAGTTCATAACTAGAATTACAATTGTACGTTATTTGCAATTGGCGGTGAGGCTCTCATGTCATAAGATAAAGCAATTTTCATTTGCATTTCGCCGGTATTCGCTTTTTCAACTAATGCGTCAGGTGATGTAGCTCTTTCTTCCCTTTCTCTATAACCATTTAATCTGCACGTTTAATTTGTTTATTAAACAATTAATAAAACACCATAAGTTCCTCTTATTCATTCGGCATTCGGTTAGGCTGTTAGCCAAAAAATAAGAGAAACGTAACGAAGCGGAGCAATGAACGCAAAACGTGATTTTGGCGCTAGAAGCCCCCGTGAAAACGAGTTTCGTTTCGCTTAAAATACGTACTCCACACTCCCTCATACTTCCGTGGGTGGCGAAAACGAAAGAATTATAGCATTGTTCTGCCGCAGATAAATTTTGTTATACCACTTTTACCATTTTCGATTTTTACTTCTACTTTAAACAACATACACTACATCTTGGTTCATTTGATGTTGTTGCTAATGTAAAATCTTGCAGTTTGAATGCAAAAATGAAGGATGGTGAGAAGGGAGGATGGGATGCGTGAAGTCTGACGGGCGGGAGTAGTGGTTAGCTGTGAAATGGCCATCATGGTGCTATAGCCAACAAGCGATTATTCTGTGACGCTTTTTTTAACATACGCGTTAAAGCAAAAAACCCCCAACCATGCCACCCCGTGTAAAGATTAATTGAAGAACGTGTTGGAAGAAAGTGGCAGAAAGAAAAACTGAAACAGGTTTCTTGTTTTCAACGCCCAGCAAGAAGAGGGTGCCTCGTTGTGCGGTGAAAGAAGTTTTGGAAGATGTGAGCAAGTATGTGTGCGTGTGCATGGTTAACTGGGAGAGCGAGAACGACCCGCAGGAGATGTGAAGAGAACGAATAGAAGGAGTAAACGATAGAGTGGGGGAGGAGGGGGCCTGTCTGTAGAAGGAGGCTTTGGCCAGAACAACTGGGAACGACGATGCTTCCCATCGGTTTTTGGATGCTGTGGGACGTTGAACTATTTCATAGAAAATCTTTCATGTAAACGAAGATTTTCCAAGGAGGTTCATTTATTAAAAATGTACTTTAAGTAAATTTCCAGTAGCACTTATGATTACGCGAACTCATCGAGTAAAATATTTGACTAAATACTGATGAAAATAAGAAACAATTGCAAATGGACCGATCACAAGAGCGAAGAGCGAGATGACTATATTCACGCAACGATCGAAGGAGGACCCGGTTGAATAACCTTGAATTCTGGTCTGAATTGTATTTTTGCTGCAGTTTTGGAAAATTCTATCTCTCAACCAATGTTTTTTTTTATTGTTACAGTTTTTTTAAACAATCTACGATTTATGGAGCTTCCCATTTATGCGAAAACATTAATTATTTTAATTAATTAGTTTATTACATATTGGCAAACATTTCACGGTTTTGAAGGAAGTTTACCAAGAAAGAAGCGAATTATAAGGAGGAATGCATCTCCTCATATTGGTAGATAAATGCATACACGACAGAAATAATTGTGGGGGTGATACTTCCGAATGGAGTCACAAAAAGGTACTCGACGCGAAGGATACATATACGAACGGAGGAGGGTGAGATTGTCCTGCTGGCATTAGGTCCCGATGTCATGGCGCATGCGAACGAAATCCCCAACCAACTGCTGCTGCCATTTTTTGCGGAGAGAGAGATTTCGTCTAGATGAAAATGATCCAAATGGTTCAGGTTTTCCAGCGTGCGAAAAGTCGTCGATCCTGCCGAAGGTTGGGTTAATAATGATGATGATGTGTGCGTGTATGCGTGCAGGAGGGAAACTTTCATTTCCATACGCGTTGGCAAAAGTGGGTTGAATGCAAATGAGTTAGGAGAGAAAGCGTCGTCACCGGATGAGAGAGAGGATCATAATGGTTGTGGGATGGTTTAATTGGCGAGTCCTTCAGATGCCAAACGACGCAACATAAACTTATCCTCTAGTTGTGATAAGGTTGTTGAAAACGTTTCTGATAAAATGCTTAAAACATACAAATACGCTGTACAAGCCATCAGATCTTGGACGAGCGTAAAGCCTAGCGTATATGGACGTAAGAATGATTCCGGAACTAGGAATATTTCAAGCGTGTCTTAGAGCGTGAAACCTGACGATTCCTCCCGGTAATAATCTCTGGCGGGGGAATTCGTTGCGATAAGCACGTAGATAGTAGTACACCAGTGGCAATTGTTTTGCATCACTAGTAGGAATAGATAACCATTGGCAGGCGTTTCCTGTTGTTGGCCATTAGAACATTATTTTCAAATTCGATGCTGTTTTATATAAATTTTGCATACGGTTTTACCACTAAGGGAAACATAGGTTGTGAGTTGATTTGAGAAGTATATTTTCTCACTCTCACTGACCTTATGAGATGAAAGTAGTGAGTAAATGAAGCTTGTGCGCCTTATCACAACGATTCCACATGCAAAGGATATATAGCAGCGTCCAGTACATTATCAAGCGGGGGTAATGTTGCACCGTTCTCCTGTTCATCGTCTGCAATTGGAGAAAATGCAGTGCTTCCCGCACTAAATCTAACCACCTTTTTGAGTACGTGCGTGTGTGTGAAACAGAGCTTATGCGATAGCGTATTCGCGCAATTTTTGCAACTGCATGTTGTGCACGAGTATGTGGAGCGCTCATTCTCTCCCTATTGGTGATGATGACATTGTCGTCCAACAAATGGCGGGTTGCTAGGGATGGAAAGCAGCTATAACCAACTGCGCTGTGTGCGCTCTAGTAGTAGTAGTGATGTGGGTACCTCGTGCTATGTCCTTCCCGTGTTTGATGGTAACCAGAACCACTACCCGTCTGCACGTCGAGAAACCGCCAGTTGCGTGTTCTGTGTGGTGTTTATAGTCTGTTATCCCTATGACGGGGGGATGATGGAATTCTACCTTCTTCCGTAGCGAGCTTCCATGCAAATGAGGAACACGTGAAAAAGTGTCTAGATGAGGCAACTGGCAGATTCTAAAAAACAATATTTCAGTGATACGGCGAAACATTGAAGAACAAAAAAACAACCGAGCAAACAGTGGCGTCGTCGCCCCCCCCCAGCCTCTCAGGTGCGTCTGTTTGCGGTGAAGCACCTTGTGTGTGGAATATCTGCATCGAATGGTGAGCAAATTTTATCCGCATGACAAAAATGCCGCGTTTCTGCACCGCAGTCGGCCATGTGTTTCCATGAGTTGACCCGGTCAAACATACCAATTTGGTGTTAGTAGCTGGTGCGTAGCGAAGGATCTTTGAAGACTTGTTTGTGTTGTTTAACTGAAGGTGTTTTCATTTTGTTGTAGAAACAATTGTGATGTTTCTGCTATTTTTTTTTTTTTTTAATTCATTAAGAACGGCCAGGCCGTATTGCTATGTTTCTGCTATTTTACTAGCAGAAACGACGACATAAAAGCAACATTAAGGTGATAATAAATATATTCATATAGATCACTTCCTATCTTTGGCCTTAACCCCCTTTTTTATCGAAGTATTTACTAGAAATAGAACAAATTTCTGTTTCCAGGCAGAATTATCACAGTGTTGGAATTCTAGCACCTCCGGTTAGCAAGAATATTTTCCGTGAACGTTGCAAAAACTTCAACCCAACTCCCTCCCATCCAATACGCATTCGCGGGGGACAGGGTTTGTGTTGCTGTTAAACGCTTGCTTCCATATCTTATTACACGCTCTATCAGCAAACTTTCGTATGAGACATGTGTGTTCTACGTTTTTTTTT
>KI425007.1:4482-15978 GCA_000473375.1 Anopheles culicifacies | reverse complement strand
CGTATCCCCTTTCGTAATAAAGTTATTATTCGTTCAAATTTGTTTTGAGTTTATTTTCAACATTGAAATCGAGAATCTTTAGACAATTGTATTAAAATTTTTGTATTGCATAAAAATATTTAAAAATGCTGTAATTTAAAATGCCAATTTATAACTAAACCTAACTGAAGGGAAAAATATGGATTAAATATCAAATCTCTTCTTTGATGGCAAAGACACACGCACGGGAAATGATCGTGATAGGAAATAACTATTCCAGTTCCCGTTGAACAAAACGTTAAAACAAGATATATACGATTGCGAAATGCAACTTGGTGCATCAGCAGAAGCGCCAGCGCACCAGTTACAATGTTTCAGCCATTTTTTTCTCTCTCTCTCTCTGAAACGATACTGCAAATCAATAGCCCAACGGTTTAAAATGGTACTACAAAGCTTTCGCTACATTGCTCACAAGATCTTGCTGCTATCGTGGAGTGAACGTTGTTCCGTATCTAAATGCTTATTATAGTCCTTCCATCCCGAAGCATGGGGTTTGGGTGTTGCAATGGTAGTTCCGGACGCCAGTCACAGGATGCTTCAAAGTACCCGTGTTACCTGAGAATGGTAAAAATTTGTCTTGTATCAGGTAGGGGTAAAGGTGGAGGCTTCGTTTTTGCTCTCTTTTCCACCCCTTCTTCCTAGTGATACATGTAGCAGAAACCAAGCGTAATGCATATTGTCCTGGGCAGCACACAGGTATCGAGTCATCAAACGATTTTTCATGCCAACCCAGCGTAGTTGGTGGATTGAATGCAACGACGAAGCAGACCCGCTTTACGACAACGGACTTGTGTTTATATGCAAAATTATTAATCCATTCCATTGCACTAACGATCAGCGAGCTTCCTGTTCAGGGTATTGCGGGGGGCGGGGGAAAGGGTGTCCGGTTTCCGATAGATACAAGGATATCGGTGCAGCAGCCCAATGCTTAAGCCCAGTGTCTTTTGCAGCAGGCAGCAGCATGCAGTTGCCAATTTTGACCAATCATCGAATCGTAACCCCATTTCCGGCGTGCAGTCTGATGTTGAACGTTTGGCTGCCTTCCGACCGGGCGCTCTCGAATGGTTGTGTTCGATTGCTGCAGTGATTTAGCAACAGCAGGCAGGGAACGGAAGATGATGCTCATGTTGGCCATAACCATCAACCAGTGGTGGCACAAGACATTGGGAAGGTGTAATGAAGAGTTTCTTACCTTTTTATGCGTAATTGTTATGGAACTTCAAAAGCATAACTGCAGATAATTACTTTGGTAAGCAATTTTTTTTTAATAAAAACGAATACGTTGGACATTTTAATAAATAAAATAAAATACAGATGAATTTAATATTTTCAATCGAGTTCTAATAACTTAAATTGTGTTTCGCTTTCAAATAATTATAAAATGCAATAAGATAATAAAATTTATTATTTAAATAAACGAGTTACTAACACTTACCACTCGCTCGGTTCGCATTACTACAAGTAACGTTAAGATTCACTCGCCATTCACCATGTACGCCCTTTACACGCTATCAATTGCCATGCCAAACTCAATTACCGTTCAAACTCAACAGCCCCGAACTAAAGGTATCGGAATTGGGTCGATCCGGGCAGAGCTTAAAAAAAGAAGAAGGGTGCATCGGGTTTATTGCTGCACTTTATGCATTGGACGTAAATGGCAACTCTCGCAGCTCGTAGCTCGGGCCAACACATGTGCCGCCGGAATCGATCGAAGCACACGCACACACCATATTTCATAAACATAAAAGAATATCATTAACATCGTTTTATCTCGGCATCTCGACGGCAGGAACTCAAATCACGATATATGGTACACACAGGCCTCGGTGCCCTGTAATACCCATATACATACATATTGCTACTATGTCTACTCGTTTGTGTGTGTGGTTCTGCAGTTCAGACTGCAAGGATGCTAACAGCTGTCACCCTGGCAACCACTACACCACGATACGATCGTAACATAAGTTACTAAGCGTTACAGCATGGGTAGTGCGTTACGGTAGCTGCGTTAATCAAAATCTGTAATATTAACGATATACTCTTTTAAAAATTAAAAGAATGAAAGACACAAAAAAGGAAATAGAATCTTATTCACGCAAATAGTTAGAAGCGTACTTCTAATCCAAAAGATTGATTTACGCTACAGTAAATCGAATATTCAAACACGTCCAATTGCATCAAAGTGCAACCGAGCGAGAATTTTTAGCTCGCTACTGCATTCTACCATAAAAAAAAAACAAGCGAAAACAATTCCATTTCATAAAAATGGCAAATATCAACAGCTAAAACATATAGCTCTTCTAACAAAAAGTGGAATCTGAGCGCGAAACAATTAATATGGCAATAAAAATGAAAACAACGGCCACGCATCCTACGGAATTGGACACTTTTTTGGTGTGAAATCGCTACGCATGGTATAGTAACGGGAGTGCTATAAAGAATTGGTTAGTTCTCTTCCTTTTTTTGTAAATTGATTGAGTAGTTGTTTGGAATAGTGTTTCGGAGTTGAGTAACAAACATTTCCCCGAACGCAAATCCGGACAGATAAACAATTGTGCTGATTGAATGCGTGAGTGATGACTCAATTTTTTTTTAATTTTTGGGTGAGTTTTCCATTTTGGAACTTTTTTTCTTAACTTATTCAATTTTCTAGCAATTTTAGATATTTACAGAAAAATCGCTCATTTTCAATAAAAGCCATTAAATTAAGTTCTTTTTTTTATTGATTTTGAGTTATACTTAAATTGTTTGTTTATTCGTTTTTTTTTATTTGCAATTCAGCTTTCACCCGCTTTAAACTCCAATAACTTATGAAACAATGCATTAAGAACTCGTTCACTCTAGAGTGTAAATCCATATGGATCTTGGTTCTTATCCTCAGTCATGCTTAGTTAATTGTTTGGCTTCTGGGCATCTGAGCACAGCAAGCAACTTCGTGGCTAACCACAGAGGACTTTAAATGGCATTGATCGAAGTAAATGTAAGACAGATTCACGCGTTCAGGGAGAGAGTTCAGAGAGCTTACAGCTCTGCGTGGCCCAAACAGATAGAACAATATAAGAATCTATTAATGTGTCTAGATTCAGAAACAGGACAGATGTGCTCTATGTTGATCTATGCATGGGCTGGTCCAGGTTGAGGATCGACGCCTTGACTGACCACTACATACCAGCTGATAACTAGAAAAGCCTGGCAAGAAAAGCCAGAACAATTGTCAAAGCAATTTACATGAGACTCATTGACAGCACTCACCAATTTTAAAGCGACTCTCGTACAAACCTAGAAGATTAACACCCAGGATTAGTAGCTTGCTGTCCTTGGTCAGCCATTTCCGGCTTCCGAATCTTGTAGGTTAACCGCAACATGATAGTGAAGACCTCCATCCTACCTTTGTTGTTATTTGATGTATTACGGCCGGGCCGTATCTACCTCTAGTCTTAAAATTCTGACATCTTCCTCCTGTACACGTTGTGGAGTCGTCTGATAAACCAACCATTACCTTCTACCTATTCTCTGTAACCAACTTTGCTGAAGTTTAATCGTGCTCAGAAGCCCTATTACTAAATACGTAAATACCCTACTATCAGGCGTTCCGGCATAAGTTCTAAGGCGTGTGGAGTTCCCCCCTCAGGCTTCCTTAATGCGGAGCTGTAGACGCTTTACAAAGATTCTCTTCATATCAATTCGTTAGCCTGAGCATCTATAACCACATCTTTCATGACTCAAAAGCAGGCAAGTGGCTGACTCTCCAGTTGGGAATCAAGTTCGCTAAAAACTGAGAATGAAAGTAGGAGTTATCCGCATAGAACTCGCCGAGTATGACAAAAGAACTCGTACGGGAAAGCATACAAACGACGGCGATTCTGGAACATGAAAAGAGAAGAAGTGCGGAGAGAAGAAGAAACCCTTGTCATACCTTATTTTGTCTAAAGTCGCTTTCTGGTACTACTTATCCATATTGATAATAAATTATATATTTATAAGTTGAAATAGAATATGAAATTGCTTTTTTAAAGGTATTTTAGAATAATAAAGCAAACGAAAACTGCTAAATAAAACCCTGACGATTGACTTCAAAAACATAAATCCCAATGCTTTATTCTTCATTTAAAACGATTCAATAATCAAATTATTTATATTCGGCTTTACGTTTTGATCACTTTAAATTGGGTGGTAAGGGTTTTTTAACATCCCATGCCATTTTGATTACCAATTTAACAACTCCAATTTAAGAACCGAATAAAACGATGTATGCGTTGTATGTATAAACACGTTTGCATGCGATGTAGAACACATGCAAACACTCAAGCAACAAGCGTAAATTGCAGTGCAGTAAAGCTTGTTGCACGAAACAGAGTACAAATCTGGCAGAAGCAAATATAATGCAATCATCTGAACGTTCTCCGATATGTGTACTTACTTTCGCTGGCTGCCGAACTTCAAGCACGATGCCATAATATGTATAATAGCTTTAACGGCTTTTTTCCCTTTCCCTAGCCCGTATTGTTTGCTTTGAAGGAGTTCCGCTCGATACTAGCAAGCGGCAAACGCATTTTAGAGCGCGTTTTCACTCCTTCGGCTTACAATTATTTCCCAAATTATCGCAATCATCATCATCATCATCGTGCAAGCTCGTTCGCACTCTGTTTCCCTTGACTAGGATGCTTCCATCACATCTCAAGCGCGAGTTAACGATACGTTGACGTGCATGAGACGCGCAAAAGAAAGGGAAACAGAGAAAAAGCCTTAGTACGCACACACACACCGAGGGAAGCCAATTCACCAACTCCTTTTGTTGGGTTTTTAAACTCCCCATGCTCCCACACGCGTTACGCGAACGGAGCAAGATACAAAGAAATTTGGAGGCAGCAAAAAGTCGCCCCCAACGCATCATGGTAGATATGCCTTCAACCCTATGGGCATCTCACATTTAATTTTATCTGATTTCTCACCAGATCATCTAACGAATCCAGAACCCTTGGTTTCCCGTTTCCGTCCCATATCGGGCCAAGACATCTTTTGCAAACAGTTTACATCGGCCGTTTGAGTTGCCGAAACCCGTGCCGCCGTCGACTTTCCCAAGCGCTCCGAGTATTGTTTTTCCTCGTTATGCCGAAGCATCACATTACCATGGCAACCATGCTCGTCTCCCCACCCAAAACCATGCGCTCTTCAACCAATTGAAGTAAACCAGCGCGTCTATTCTGGTGCTGCTGCCGGCTGCGAGACAAAACGCAATCCAGCGTACACATCAATTGCTGGCAATTAGGCTGCAGAGTTTGGCGTGCTACTAAATTTACAACGCATTCCTTCATACGTCGTACGCGTACATTTCTTCGTTGGAAGATTCATCGGACCGGATGGTTTTGTCGCAACGATAAGGTGAAGCGAAGAAGCGCCGACAAGGTGCGGTCGTTAAGCGACCTGCCAAGCGCCTGCTTTGATAGCGCAGGGGGCCCTACATTTTGTTGCCCATGTCATATTTCCTCCAACGTAAATTAAAACTTTTTTAAGAACTTTGCTTTTCCGGGTGTTTTTCTTTCTTTTCTTTTTTTACCATTTGCTCGCTTTTCCCACACGCACACGTACACACTACTCCATCCATTATTATTATTGCTGTGGAATGTGCGTGGAAGAATAAAATTTTGGTTCGCCAGCAAATTGCCCAGAGTAAAGTAAACTTTAAAAACATCGCACAAAGTTAAACAGCAATAAGAGCAAAACATAATCTTTACGGATAGGTTCCACTCCAGTATCCTCTTAGGGACGTAAATAGCCGGGCCGGCTGAAGCCCGATGCACTCCAATTTGACTCCTCCAGTGGCAAAGCATGTTAGTACCAATATTTGCTGGTTAACAAAGCCCAACACGCTGTACAGTTTATACCTACTGTACTGGGTAGAGTTGAAGATAAATATGATTTTACGTAGTTTTTAATTTGCGCAGTTCAGGTACTACCCTTACTATTAATACTATTAATAAATAATCATTGCTTTTCCTCCAAGAATGAATTAAAGGTTCCTCTGAAATGTTGAAGACATATTTTTTAAGAACCATTTGTTAAATTCTGTTCTATAATTTCCCTACTCGCTATTAATCTAGCTCTTCAAGGGGGATTGTTCTTTAGGAGTAGCTAACTGCCTTCAGTTCATAGACGGTGAGACTCTTGGCGATTGCCTACTCCTCCCATAGGCTAATCCACCACTGGGCTATAGATACCAAGTGCTACACAGACTTACAACAATACGAAGCAGGACAAGATCTTCGGCTTTAGAGAAGCTGGCTGTGCAGACTTAAAAATATGTAATCCTTTTTTGCCACCGAACCTTTTTGCCGATGATTAGCTTTTTGCTAACCACGATTATTATCTGATACGTGGCCAGCTATGCATTGCAATATACTATTCGCAATGTGTCTCCAATGTCCTACAAACATGAACGTTGGAAAACACGTGATCAACTTCTCCATTCAAGCTAGTACACTGGTTAGTGTCACGGTGACTTGTTGTATGGAAAAGACTATTTGAACTTGGATCGGATTTTGGCTCACTTTCGTCCTTTGGGAATGGCGCTATAACCTACAACGAAAGCTGCAATGTTGGCTCTCGTTATCATTTTATCTATCTACTCCAACATAACGAATGGTCTGCCATTCAGCACCTGTTAAACGTCTAGGAATAATGAAACCCAAGAACTGAGAACGTGGCAAACTTACACAGTAATTTCGAAATAAATTGATTCTATTCTAGCAACAAGAACGAAAGTAAATTGATCGCGTATAACGCATACAACGACTTTATAAAGCGCGTGCAGTATTTTAGTAAGCCTTAAGCTTAGCCAATATATTATCTAATATATACTACGTCAACTGCTTTTTGTACTATTTTTTTTTTTGTTTTTTGAATAATTTCCCTTGCGAAGAACCATTGTGCAAAGCCAGTTTTTTTGCCTAGCATGATCCTTAACCCGGTAGTATAAACGGACACCACCTTGTACATCTTTAAACGTCACTAGCATACAACCAAAACAAACAAACCGCGAGCTGTACATGTAGCGCTATGCTATCATCGCGCCGTACCGCTTTACACAGGTTTTGGTGTGCGTTAGCTCATAAAATCATCAATTTTGTATTCCTTTGGTCTCTACATAATCATAGCTCTGGTGGGTACCAGTGTTAGTGTCAAACGTATACGCTTACCAACATAAAAAAAAAACATCCAAATTTGCCGGACCATCACAAACCCACCGGCAATATTCGACACGCCGCGTCAGGCCGATGAGTCACCGTAGGCAAGTAAGTGAGCGTGCACGCACGACCTATTCACCGTAGTATATAGCGCCTATGTTGGTCGGCATATAATTCCAGTCCCAAAATAACCTTCAATCCGCTCGCAGTGTACGGTTCACGAAGTTTCAGTTCGCCACTCCCAGTTCGAACAGTTGTGTTTGCACTATTACTAGCCAGCTCGCAATCGATTCAACCAGCACAGCTCACAGAACAACCGGAGATAAGTAACCATTTGGAGCACACAATGGCCGATACGAACACTCTTGATGCGCAGTTTGTTGGACAGTCGAACAGCTTCGCCACCAAGCTATACCAGGTGAGTCACATCATTATGCCGCGTTTATTAATCAGCGTCGTTTGAAAGAAAATGTTACCCGTTCGTTTGTGATTTCTTACGTTGCAGTCGATAAGTGCGAAGAATGTGGGTGAAAATGTGGTCATTTCGCCGTTCTCGATCGGTGCGTGCCTGTCCCTAGCCGCAATGGGTGCCGGTGGGCTTACCGCGGACGAGATGTACTCCGTGCTGGAGTACGGAACGCCGAAGGAAAAGCAAACAGTGGCCAGCAACTATGCCCGCCTGATGGCACGGCTAGCGACCGACAGTACGGTGAATGTGGCGAACAAAATTTACGTCATGCAGAATTATGCCGTCAAGAGCACATTCAACGAGATCGCCACCGGGAGCTTCCGGTCCGAGGCGGAAACGGTCAACTTTGCCGACAGTGTAGTGGCAGCGAAGAAGATAAACGGTTGGGTGGAAGACAAAACCAACAACAAGATTAAGGATCTCATTTCACCGGATGCGCTGGACGAACTGTCGCGGATGGTGCTTGTCAATGCGGTACACTTCAAGGGTACGTGGACGTACCAGTTCGATCCGTCGCTGACGCGCCCGTTCCCGTTTTGGCTGAACGACACGGAATCGCGGGACGTACCGATGATGAACATCAAGAAACATTTCGCGTACAACAACTTCGAACAGCTTGGCTTTGCTGCGCTGGAACTACCGTACAGTGGCAGTGACATGACGATGATGATACTGCTCCCGAACGAACGGACGGGGCTGGCAGCGCTCGAGGAAAAGCTGCCCAGCCTCAATCTGGCCGAGCTGGCCACCCAAATGCACAACCAGGAGGTGGAAGTGTTCCTGCCCAAGTTTAAGGTCGAATTTTCGCGCGATCTTAACGACGATCTAACGGCGGTAAGTTGCATATGATGGCCCCGCCAGACCCGGCTATGTGTGCAGTGTTTTTCACACATTTTCTTTTCCCACACAAACAGCTCGGCATGGGCAGGATGTTTAGTGATGCGGCCGAATTTCCCGACCTGCTGGAGCAAAACGAACCGCTCAAGGTGTCCAAGGTCGTCCACAAAGCGTTCATCGAGGTGAACGAGGAAGGCACCGAGGCTGCAGCCGCTACCGGTAAGCTACCTGGTTTTTGTCCCCATGCACCCTCACTCCCGCCAAGCGCACCTCGCTCCCGCTTCATCACTCGCGAACATCTTCATTCCATCTCTCTTTCGGTGTTCCTTTCTCTTCTTTTTTGTAGCGGCCGTTGTGCGCGTTAAGCGATCCCTTATTTCACGGCTCCGAGTACACCTAGACCATCCGTACTTGTACGTTCTGCTGATGGGTAATCCGCGGCAGGTGGCTTTCATTGGGCGTTACATGAAGCCCGCCCAAATCGACACCAGCGCTACCAATCGCCACGATGAGTTGTAAATCACATGGTGGTGGCCCATGGTGTGTTATCTGCAACCAGCCGCAAATGACCCATGTGGTTGGGAGGGTCTTGTTTTTTTGCTTCTCCTGTAAGAGTTTCCCCCTTTTATTTGATAAATTTGGTACTGGTTTGGGAGTGTTTTATCGCGACCCCTCTTTCTCCAATGCTTAAATGCATAGTAATGTAACATTTATGACCTGCTGCCCCTTTCTTGTACATACACACTTCCCTAATTAAACAGTGTTGGTGCACTACTAACTAAAGCCCACCACACCCAAGATGGCAATCTTTCTGATCGCTTTCCTTTTTCTCTCCCTCTCTCTCTCTCTCCCACGTGGCCGGAATAGGTATGATCATGATGATGCGCTGCATGCCGATGCATCCCTACTTCACGGTCGATCATCCGTTCCTTTACGTCCTGAGACATCAGCAGATGATCTACTTTGTGGGACGCGTGGCAAAGGTCGATGCTTAAGGCCGGTGGTGCCCATCCATCCACGGATTGTACGGCTCTTTCGCCTCGAGAGTAATGTACGATCGTCCCCCCCCCCCCAAAAAAACGTGATAAACAATGCGCAGTTAGTATTAATCGAAAGCATTATCTCAAATAAATGTGCAATTGTGAAGCATTTTGTAAATCGACGGGCGTTCTATTTAGCAATCGGTAACCCTTCCACCCCTATTTAGGAACAGGAACAGTGTGATTAAGCGCTCTGTACTTATCGATCTGCGTTTGGATGGTTTTATGGGATCTTGGTAACGTCCAAAGTAGCATTAAGCTCAGATTGCGTATGAAGAGATGCCGCCGCTTTTTTTGGTGACAAACACACGTTGCCCAACAATGCACCCGGTAAGCGTCCAGAACTTGGATGCATTTGGCTTAATCCCGCTTAATGCTCAGCTTACTCATATTCATTGAGCCATCGATAAGTTGTGTATGATATTAGCTTTAAGGTTTACGTATTTAATTATCATTATCTTTAAAGCTGCGGTAGACATTATGGAATTCCTGAGTATTAGGCGGACTTACCCTCAATTCCTATTCATTCCCATACAAAACCACCCCGGATGATCTCATTCACCTGCACACGTCTACACGAAAATAAAACACAAATCTTTAACGAGCTTCGCTAAGAGTGCGATGCAACGCCCTCCCAACGACCCCCCGGGACACTGGCTACTGGGTGGAAGTTCGAGTAAACAAATAAATCTTGCACTTTTTTTTTGTTTAATCGTTTCTGTGAACCGCACTCCTTCGGGGAGGGAGCATTCTAAGCTAGCCACGTTGTACTTTATTTTTAGCGAGTATCAGCTCTATTTTGTGTG
Organism: Anopheles culicifacies; assembly: GCA_000473375.1. Lineage (NCBI taxonomy): Eukaryota > Metazoa > Arthropoda > Insecta > Diptera > Culicidae > Anopheles > Anopheles culicifacies. The sequence continues at coordinate 5,603 of KI425007.1, read as the reverse complement.
CATGTATTCGGATGTCAACACCACGATTTACTGGTGGGGAAGGTGGACAATAGACAGATGGTTTCGAGCGTTATCAGCTGTTGTGACACATTTGCTAACAACGATGTATCATGCACGTTCCAATTGCATGAATCAATGTCATATTCGTTGTTTGGAAAACTCTGACGCAAAATATTGCTATCTATCGAAACATGATTTTACTTGGTTCCGTCTAATCGAAATGGAGGACAAGAATTGCTCTGAAAGTCTATCTCGTTCTTGTCCAGATGTTAAATTGATGATCTGAAGCGAATTCCGCCTTTTTTCGGTTGCTTCCAATGTCTGGAATCTAAAGTAGATCTATAAATACACTTTGGAGTGAGAACGAGATCGCTGTAGTAAACAACTCCGATTGCTTTGTAGATACCGAGCATCTTGCTAAATCAGACCAGTTCAGCTCAGGAATACTAAAACTGCTCGGGTGAAATCCAATGAAGCTCTTTAATTCGCCTTTTTATTGGCAAGCGAAGTCATTACGTCGAAAATAAGAGGTATTGCTCATATTACCTCACTGGTTCTTGCACAACTTTGGTAAAACAAGTGTTAGAGAGATTGAGGTTTAAGCACTGTAACTTGTGCCAGTGGCAGACTAACCTATGGGCGGAGTTGGCTGCCACTAGGGGCTTCGTCGTTCAGCGAAGATCACCCCACCTTTTGATCAAGGATTTATAACGTTGGGGACCTCAACTGCCACTCCGCCAGGGGCTTCCAAAGAGCTTGATCCACCACTGCTTGTACATTCATCCTTTAACTTCAAGCTAGCAACTCAGGGGGTTAATCAAATCAGACATCAGATAGAATCCTATACCGATTACCTTTGCCTTCATACAAACTCCGATGTATGATCCAATTTTAGACGATCTTCATTGATCGTGTCGTGATAGTGTCGTGCATCACAAAGATACACTTAATCTTGATCCAAATCCAACAGGGAATATCCTTATCTTCGGGGGTTTAGTCGGAATTTTATCCTTATTTTTAATAAAGGAGAATTAAAAACTCTTTATAATCTAATTAAAGATAATTCAGCTCAGCCAGTGGCGGATCAAGCGGTGGGCGGACTAGGGCCCCGCCATGCACAG
>AXCM01009002.1:0-13756 GCA_000473375.1 Anopheles culicifacies | reverse complement strand
CACCGCGCCACCTTTGGTTAACTTTACTTCGACAACAATAAACTTTAAACATGTTATTGTCGGTACACGTTCCGCATGAACCTGGCGCGGCGCAAATGTACTGGCAGGTTCATGAAGCGGAAGAGACTGCCATACTCACGGCATCCCACGGGGTGCGCTTTTCCATACCTTCACCCATGGGGAATGGAGATGAATGCACACAAAAATCTCAGTCCCGAGACGAACGTCTCTACTCCTCGTCACACCGGGTAGGACGGTTTGTAAAGACAGTGCGTTCGCTCAGTGCCTTCGTCACAACAGCATCATGATGAAATAAAGTACAGAAATACGGTAGCGTTAAGGCACGCCATTCGCTTTCGGGTGGGATGAAGCATTTCTTCAATTTCCCCCCCACACATCTCACCAAGACTTCCTGGCCTCCACCGAGAAAAGTCAACTCATGAAAGAAAAGAAGACGAAGAAGATAAAAACGCACACACAACGGAAAGAAATCATTTGTATCCGGCGTCTCAGGGAAAATTGGTCCAAGCTCATGCTGTCGACGTTTCATTGAGCCAACGATGGGAAAGGAAGAAAAATAAATCCAACATACCCACTCCACACCGATATCGGTACGCATCTTCGGCTGTCGGTTGTGATTCAACGTTTCAACGTTGTTGGCCGTGTTTAATCGTGTGAATGAGTAGGAAGGCGTAACAGAAGGCACGGCACGCAGAGGTACGGCATCTAGTTGGCAGATGGCGGCCCATGGGAGTCTGGAAATAGCAACATTTGTCAGACCGTCAGTAAGGTGTCGGATTTTACTTGATGCCATTTTTCGACAGTTATTACAGTTGCAGCGCGTGCTCGCAATGTGTGTTCCGGTTTCCTGATTCGCCCCCTCCCCAAACCCCCGTTGGGTAATGCTCTTAACCCCTAACGTATTTTTCTTTTTTTTGTTGGATTTTTGGTTTTAGTGGCAGTCTCCATCGCGGATCAAGCCTACCCGCGAATGGAGACGTGCGTTGAACCATCTGTCGGTATTTTTAAACCCCCCCAATTCGCGGCAGCCACCTTGACGGATATTTTCGACTATCGGAGTGATTTACACCGACACGAAGGCCGCAATCAATCGTTAAATGCCACCAGTTTGGATGTCAAAAGAAGATGGCGGGTACATACGATATCCTTCCGTCGCTCGGTACGGATGAACGTTCGAGATTAGGCAAACTAAGACGTGACATTGCTTGAAGCTGTATCGTACATCCGGCATTGAGGTTTCTCTGCCAGTCTGGTGTGGGTCGGACACGGTCGGTGGTCGGAGCGATAACCTTTTCGGTGGTAATGTTTCAACCCCCACACAGCTGAAACCTCTTTGCATGCCGACAGGAAATTACTCTCACTAAACAAATCTCACACCTCCATTAATAAACATGGTGACTGAACATGATTAATTAAGCGCTATTGAGTTGATGGGAAAGGAATGCTTTGAAATAAAACCGTTGCACAGTACTAACGCCTAAAGCTATGCAATAATTCAACACAAAAATATCTCTTTATTGAATGTTGGGAAAAATGTGCATGACATACCATCACCTTCCATTCATGAGTTTAATGAAAGCCTAAAGGTATGCACGGCTACGGTCATCCAGTTAATTACATGCTGGCGAAAGAATAATAAATATGTAAAAATCACACTTTAAGCAGTTCTGGGCAAAGTTTAATTAAATACGATTACCAACTATTTTGTAACACGAAGCTATTGAAAATGATGAAATAGTTGGACAGGTTCTCCCTTCTACCTTCAGGAAATTACAGCAGCTTTGTGCGATGAACGCCTAAATGTATGCAAATGATAGCATATATCACATCGTTAGCACAATGAGACAAATGTGGTTCTATAATTTCGAAACGAGCCAACGTACTAATTGGTCTTTAATTAATGGGTCGCCTGCATGCCTAATATGTGTTTTGAGTTTTGCTTGCAGTTAAGCGTCTCTCGCTCAGAGCTGTACTCATTCCATCCGTGGAAAATCCTTTTCCGAGTCATTTTGTACATGAAATGCACTTTATTAAACGAATTTCTCATTAACTACTTTTTTGCATAAATTTAGGCGTTTAGTAGCTTTTAACCAAGCAGGAGAGGAGTACTCATACTTTTGTTTTTTGGTATAAGGTTTCGAAATCACCCTAGGCAGTTAGCATTGGACGTTAAATCCCCCTGAATGGGTATGCAAAACGCAACACATATCGCGTGGCTTGCACAGTGCGGATTGATGTGGACAAAAATGGTTCGAAATAATAAAATAGATCCAATCTATGGGCTACAGGTTACGAAGCGCTATTAAAGTATTTATGCTCGCACGGTATGTAACTTTGCAAAAGAAAGCGAACAACTCTTAGTAATGCTCATATTTCCGCAACTGGGAGCTTTATTGAATCGTTAAAAACAAACTTAAACCCCAAATTAAAAATATGTTTGCTTCTTTTAGAAAACATTATTAATTATATAACGTATAAAAACTTTTAAATTAATACGTCAATAAGATGCAAAACACGGATCATTGTGTTTCATTAATCTATTCATGTCATAAGCTTTGCATACAGTAAGGCGTTTTCAAGTGTTTTAATGTGTAATTGTTCTACAGAATTGATTGCATCGATACTGGCGCTTGAACTCCATACTACTACTCTGAGTTAGCATAGTGCAAAAGGCAATATGATAGACTTAATATCAATGTTTGCTAATCATAACGTGTGCTTGCTAACTGGCGGATGTTTGAATTTTTAGGGTATTAATGTTCTTTTCCCATTTACTCTTCCACAGCCGTGTCCGTATCGGTGGCGGTGTGGACACTGGTAGCTATCTCGCTCGAGCGTTACTTTGCCATTTGTCGGCCACTGTCGTCCCGCCGCTGGCAGACCCAGTTCCACGCGTACAAGATGATCGGCCTCGTCTGGACGGTGAGCTTTCTGGCCAACTCGCCACTGTGCTACGTGCAGCGTCTGCAACCGGTCGGGCGTACCACCGGCCAAATGAAGTGCCGTGAGGTGTGGCCGGACCGTGTGTGGGAGAAGGCTTACGTGCTGTTTCACGATGTGGGCCTGCTGTTTCTGCCCCTGCTGACGATGGGTTTCGCCTACTCGATGATCGTGTCCAAGCTGTGGCGAGGACTTCGGCACGAAATTAAACATTCCTCGCTGTACCAGCAAACGAGCAAACCCGGCCCAAGCGGTCCGGGCCCTTCGGGTGGATGTGCTGGTGCGGGTGGCGTTGCGGTCGGCACCGGGCCGGGTGTGACGGGCAACGTTGGCGGGGAGCAACATACGCATCCAACCGCTGGTACCGGTCCGGGATCGGTGACAACCCTTGACGCAGGCAAAACGTTGAAGACTTGTGGTTCTGCCACGGGGAAACGCCTCGAGGCAGGGTTCGTGCTTACTTCGAGCCTCAAAAAGGCACCGTTCAAAGCATCAACAGCCGTCGTAAACTTTGCCAGCAACAACAACACGATCGGGAAGGGAAATTTCAACGGGAGTGGAAATGGGGGAGGAAATGGGGGAGGAAACGCCAACATTACCACCACCAATGGAGCCGGCACTAGCGGCAACCCCTGCAGTAGCGGAGCGAGCAATTGCACTAACAATGGCAGCAATGGTGCGAACACGGACAGGAGTGGAAGTCTCTACTGTGGAGGTGTTGGATGCGAGTGTCGAACTGGTCGTCTTCGAGGATTCCGCCATTTCTTCGCCAAGGTAAGAAACATTCACTAAACAAGGCACACACACACACACTTTGAACGAGATTGTTAGTCAAACGATAGTTCGGAAAGACTATTAAGATGCGAAAATACACCGATGACAAGGGAGCGGGGTCGGTGGATCTGAAACACGACAGGAAGTTTGACAAGTTTCTTCCCGAACTTGATGCTTACTACTGCTATTTGAATACTATGAAGTGAGGGCATTTAGGGATAACTTTATTTCAATCATGACACAAACGCTCGGGTAGTCTGAGAACTTTCCATGGGAAGGTTTTCAGCTGCCGGGTGTAAATCGGGAAGTAATTATACGATTGTGCTTGGGGGGAGGGTTTTTGGGTGAAGATAACGCACGGCATACATTTGTTTCTTGGACCAACCCTACTCAGCAGCAGCAACACCAGCACGGTGGGCTGTGCCGGAATCATCGGTACCATCTCAGCAGCACCTCACCGGAAGGGCTGCCAGAGCTGGCGGAAACGAAGTTTGACGAAGCGCCCGCCCACCAGCAGCATCCGTATCATCACCACTGTCACCATGCGCACGGTTACCATCATCACCATCATCAACGGATGCCGACCACGATTGTGAAGAGTACGCAACAGGACGCAAAGCACGAGATCGTCCTGAGTACCGGCGAGCCGGGTCCGCTCGATGCTGGCCCGGACGGTGGCATCGGTCCGGGCACTGGCAGTACCAACGCACTCGGCGCGAGTTCCACCATGCCGACGGTGAATGCCACAACCACGGCAACGGGCGACGAGGCCACGCTCAAGTCGGACCCGAGCTATCAATTCTCGCGGCACGCCATCCGCTCCACCTACATGGACAAGAGCATCGAGGCGAAGAAGAAGGTACGTGCGTCGTGTCGGTCAATATCGTACTTTTATTCCGAATGTTCACTTTTCTTTCATTTTCCTCCTGCTCAATCGATGTTTAACGATCCACTTTAGCGACCTGCCCTGTAAAGTAACCGGTACAATCAGAGGCTGCCATGCAATATGCAGCAACTCGGGAAGTCTTCCATCCCAGAGTTCCAATTTTGCGCTCTGTTTGAAGGGATTGCCCGGCGGGGTTTGGGAAACAGAACAATAAATAAAAACAAAACGGAGCAAACCGAAGCGTGTGTGCTGGATGTGTCGGAAAGTCGTTAAACGACTTTTACCGAGCTTTGGCCATACATTTCCAAAACCGGCGGTACGCCCGGGATGGTTCATTTGTCAACTTGCCCGAAACCGTGTACTCAAACTCAAACAACGGCTACATGTACGGGGATAGCCGTGTCAGCACACAGAGCAAACTCCCACATAACTAGTTTGGGAAATTTCGCAGAATTACTGTCGGCCGGGATATGTTTTGCTCTAGGGAGCGAATGGTACAATGGGACGTTCCAATGCAAAATACAGTCAAACATACACAAGTTGTAGATTGTATTTTTGTTTGCAACTTAATTACAAGTTAGATACGAATTTGAATATTTTATTATTGCTATAAAGAGTTTACCATAATAAGCACAGTTTTATAATGGTACAATTTTTAGTACATTATCATTAAATATATCGGTGAACGGATTATCCGTGCTCTTCGCACTTGCCGGATAAGCAAACAATCCGGATGAATGGGGTCTATGAACCTGTAAGTTAGAAAGATTACATCTTAAGACAACATCTGTCAAACAATCGAGCAGATATCACAAGATTTGTTTGGGTCTGCTGTTACCTTAAACGGCTTGTATAAAGTGTGTTCTTTAAAAATTTTCATAAAAATATAATCCTGTACTCAAATCATTATGTTTTAAATCCAATAATCATTTCAACAATCGTTTCTTCTTCTTTGGCTCTACAACCTCGAGAGGTCTTGGTCTGCCATTTCTGGCTTACGTGACTTGAATGTCGACAATCGTTTACTAAATATAAAAAATACACTTTTTTGACATTGGTTTGACATTGAAAATGCAGCAGTTAAGTTTAATGACGCTTTCAGTTTATTCAATGCATAATTAATCTTAAATACTTTCCCAAAATGTTGTTTAGAAAAATCAGCATTATATTTCTTTCGTTAAATAATAATAAACAATTTTTTTTTTCAAATCATTATCTCAACGGATGTCACTAACGGGCCCCTCTACAGCTCAGCTGTCATCGTGCGCTGCATATTGTCATCTGTACGCTCGCCAGACCTTAATTGTACTAAAACGTACGCACGTATTGTCATTGGTGGTCGTGTGAACACCAAGTTAGAAATATGTATTGTTTTGCCATCTGTCGAGCAGCTGATGGAAATTGGTATTGGGAAAACATTTTAATAATGCATAGGCTTATTTGGCGCGTCAGTTTGCATGAAATGCTAGCAGCAGATAAGCCACCAAACGTCAAAACGCATATAGAAAAACGAGTGGAAGGTATCATAGACCCCAACATTAGTGTGTAATGTAGGAGGGTTTTTTTTATTTATCTCTGGTTCATTCCACGTTAAGAGGTACCCGAATAATCAGCGCTCCACTGCATTGGAGATATTTATTGTGCTTTTGTATATAAAATTTAAGTGATTTCCTTTAGACATACTTTTATCGCCTATTACCTCCAGAACTCGTTTATTCCTACTTCTATACATTTAACGACATCAATTCGACTCCATTTTCTTCGTTTCATGTATCCCTGGACCATATCAATCAATCGATGGTACACACACCAACTGGGCAGGTTATTCGGATGCTGTTCGTGATAATCGTCGAGTTCTTTGTTTGCTGGGCACCGCTACACATTCTCAATACGGTAGGTGAATTAATTTCCTTCTTCACGAGCCAGCTACGCACACATCCTTTAGGTGATTCCCCGCATCATCCTCCCCGGGGTGGCCGGGATTGTTGGGTGGTGTGTAGAATATTGGCACGCACTGCTTAGCACACGCTAATGAGCGTTATTGGCTGTGCTGCTTCGGATGAGGTACTGCCTCGGGGATACTGTGGTGGTAATTGAATTACCACCGTGCACCGTCGTTAACGGCATTATACGCACAACGTACGCGTGTGTGTGTGTGTGCTCGAGTGGCGTGTTGCCCGACACTCAGCATCGGTAAAACCCAATCAACCGTATCCTTACTGCCGGTGGCGTTGTATAACGTCGGTGAAATGGTCCGTTTTCTGGTAAATAAATTTGATCAATGTTTTATGCATCATTCGTTTCATTTCGACCATCTCATATGGTCCCGCGCAAGGGAGTGTTGTGTTACTGTTTTCAAAAGGGGTGAGTGGAGCAGCGATCGAAGTGTTCTAGAATGTCCTCCCACCCAATGTCCGCTTTCGTTCACGAATATCCCATTAAAAAAATCCATCCAACTAACAGCCCCACCCGGCAATGGTGCTTTTATCGTCCCACGCACATTGGTTTAACTTCTGGTTTGAAGATGTAAGGTTCAGTTTTATGAGATTTTCGGAAAACAAAAAAACAAAAAAAAAGCCCACCAGCCCGACCCGTATTGTACCCGACCCGGATGTCCGGAAATGAATCTTTATGAACGCGTGTCAAATATCTTGTGCGAAGGGATGAGTGAGGAAAGGCGAACGAAATCGGTCCCAAAATGGCACCGGAAGATGGCGTGCCGGGTTCGGGAAAAAGTCGCAAAACCTTTGCCGTGGCGCAAGATTGATCGAATACTTGTTGAGTGCAATATTTCATAAATACTTCATTACAGTGATTTCAGTGCCCTTTGGAATTTTCCGGGGGTGACTTCCGGATATGGGAAAGGCTCCTGTTTTGGAGGTTACAATTTTGCGAACCTCAACACAAAAAAAAAAATAACAACAACCCAAAAGCCAACGCAGAATTGGAAAGAATAATGGATGAGGGCTGTGAAAATATGGATCGCTGTTATTTATTGTTGCTTTTATTGTTTCCTTCTACGGGTGTCCCTCGGCAGCTTCCCCTTCGCCCTAAAGATGATTGACGGGTGAAACGCCATCGTAGGAAGTAAGTGCGGGGAACCTTGGAACGGAACAACATTCAGCCTTTGGGACATCACGCCACCAAAATTCGCGCTGGAAGTTGGGGAACTATAAATCCATACGCCGCGACATGTTTCCGGGGCTTTGAATCTGAACCGCTGGAACTTTCTAGCCAACCATCTTAATGTGGGCAAAATATAGGTTTATACCCTCCCCTGAATGTGCAGAATGAAAAATAATACCCCTTGTAATGCTGCAATCATAGCGTGCGAGACGTGTAGAACGTACGCGTTACAGTGTGATCTAACCTGGAATGTTGCTCTGGTCCTGGTGCTCATCTTCTCCCTACCACCACTTGCAGGTCTATCTGTATTCGCCGTCCTTCGTCTACCAGTACGTGAATAGCAGCGGAATCGCTCTGGTGCAGCTGATGGCGTACATCAGCTCCTGCTGCAATCCCATCACGTACTGCTTCATGAATCGGCGGTTCCGGCAGGCATTCCTCGGCATCTTTAGCTGCTACCGTAATCGGTAAGTGAGCAGGTGTTGACGATGTCGGTGACAGTGCCGCTCGCTCGTCATCAGCCTAGGAACTGATTAGCACACTCTCACAGTGGGCTGTACATACACATACTCAATCTTGTATATTTATCTTCCTACATACACACGTACATATGTATATATGTAAACATATGTATATATATATATATATATATATGTATATAGTAGCCTCTACACTACTCTCTCGGCATGCCTTCTCTTCCTTATTCCCACTCCACCCAACACCATGGGGCTCCATGGCAGCTTCAAGCACCGGAGAAGTACCTTCAATATCTGCGTTTCGCCTTCTTTTAATTTCTCACGCACATTCTATGTCTCTCTCTCTCTCTCTATCTCTATGTTTCCTACTACTGCTATACCCCCTTCATTCTCGACTGTCGATGTTTGACATGTACCGTGTACTATGTGTTTGCCAATGCCAGCATGCCAATCTGCTGCTGTTTCTGCTGCACGTCGAAGAATGGCCCAATGGACGGGGTGGAGTCGAAGACTGCCGCCTATCTACGGCAGAACACCATCAACCAGTCCGGTGCGGAGCGGAATAACTCGGACATGTCCGGTAACGATTCCCTGGTCTACGTCGGGCGCGGACTCGTACAGCGATCTGGTAAGTGTCCACCACCTTCTTCGATGATCCATCGTCCAATGCCCACATCGCCCGGTATCATTGGAGGGTGATACGAAGGGAAGGAAGAAGGGAAGACGGAAAGTGTGCCGGGAGGAAAAAAAGAAAGGAGCGGGCGGCCAGCACGTCACGGTCAATACATTACACGGAGCTAGTTTCATCAGTTTCGTCTACTTTGCCTGTTGTTTCTGTTTTTTTTCTCTTCCTTGCACACACACACTGCCATTGCTGCTCGGTGGGCTCCGGTGTAGAGATATTGATTCTGGAATCCGAGGATCGGGTTTAGCACCGGTTCCGATCACGTGAACAGCTCCGTTTCGATCGTAAACTCCATCAGCAGTGCGAGAATCGCACAGGTGAGTAGTACAACAGTTTCAATGAATTTTGCGCCTGAATGTAGGCAACCAATGTTTCCCCTTTTCCGTGCTGTGAACGCCTTAAGTTATGCAATCTCTATTATGTAACAACAGTTTAGTTTGGGTAATGTGTGGTAATGTTGCATACTTTCAGGGGTAAATATCAACATGTTCTTGAATAGCAACACAATTTAATATGCATTATGCCGAAAGCGGATGCATAACAGCAGGCACCCACAAAAACTTACAAAGTGCATTTTAACGCCCAAAGGGATGCAACCTGCAATACACACACATAAACGCTCGCCATGTTTGCAGTTTGCATATCCGTTCCGGGCAATTCGCTTTCGGTTCTAATCCCCCCCCAAACTATGCAACCCGCAAGACGAATCGCTCGGAATAAAGTGTTCCGACAGAGTTACAAGATTCTTCTCTTTTGTTTTTCGTTACAAATTCCCTTGCGTCACCGATGCTTCATACTTTTCGTTCGCAGATCATCGAGACGGACCCGGATGACGATTCGTTTCGGTTGCGTATCACGTGGTCAAAGCCCACCTCGGCTAACTACTCAAAGACTGCAGGCGGTTGTGATAGCGAGCGTTACTCGTAGAACTACAGCGGCTATTAAAAGGAAATGACAAAAAAAAAGAAAAACCGAATGGCAAAAGAGATGACACCGCCGGGAGTTGCTACGTGTCGCTGCAACGTCGCTTACCGTGCATGGCTTGACATCCCCTTCCCTTTCCACCCGCTCTACCCCAAAGGACCAATGGCATGTGGACGATAGGACGCGCGTACGCCATGGCTGCTACCGACTGCGCCAGACTAGTAGCTGATAGTAAAGGTGTACCCCCTTTAACATGGCCACCCGAAATGTTTGATAGTTTACTCGCCGGTTGGTAGCCGGTACCCTTTTTAACGATGATCCCTAGTTTTGGGGAGTAGAAACGGTCTCGGTTTCTATTTTCCACAGCCCTCAGTCTTAATGTAGCCGTCTCACGTAGCCGTTTAGCTGTATGATATGATTGAAGTGAAATCAATGTCTAACATTTGCTCCCGGGATATGCGTGTAGCTTGCAGTCCCTAGCCGGAACCGGCTCCGGTTATCAAACAGAAAAACGAGAAGAAGAAAGATAAAAAAAGAGGTACCGTCGTAGCTGGAGGGCATTAAGTGATTCGAGCTTTTGTTTTCTGGATGCGAATTTGGGAACGTGTAATGTACGGAAAGGTAGAGCGATGGTTCTTCGTTAAGTTGTATGGTTCCCTATCCTGCGGAGCGATTCTAGCTGTTCCCTGGCAGTGAATCCATCCCGAGAACGGTACGGTTGGTCGGAAAATTGATAAATACTTTCATAGCTGACCGTCGATTCCGATCTCACCGGTTCGGTTACCAACACTGCCCTCGCCCACATCCAGTGGTTTGGATCTAATATTCTTGATTGGATGTGATGTTCCCTTCTCTCTCTCTCTCTCTCTCTCTCTCTCTCTCTTTCTCCCTTTCTCTCTTTCTCTGTGTCGGTGGATGTGTTATGAGCAGAGAAAAGATCTGCCAAGTCCTTCCACGCCGGCAAGTATGCAATTGTTATACAATCGGTAGAAAAAGTTTTCCTTTTCGCCTCCCCCCCGAAACGTATGCAACCATCGACTCAACCCGTTTGCGGGTGCGAGGAAGGAAAACGGATAAAATTCCCCTGATAATCTCATGTGGAGTTTGAAAATCCTTTCCGCTTCTGTGAAGCAACTAGATACGGTCGCTTCGTCGAAGTAATAATGGAGAACTGTAGCTGCTACATGTATGCAAACTGTGCGAACTCAACTGGATTGCGCCACGGAAGCTAGGATTAGGAAACCGGTCCAAACGGACGCATCAACCCGTACAATCTGTGTATTGAGTGTACATTGGGGAATTTGTTTTTTCCTCGCCCGAGAGCGTAAACGTTACGCGTTATGAAAATGTCTCAAACTGTTTCAATTTTCTGGACTGCTTCTTCTTTTCACTTTGCTTTCGGTTTATTCCAAATGCCTCGCAACGCAATGCTCTGCTGCCCAGTTTGAACGCTTGTCCGGTCGTACACCGTGCTGGGTTGAACGAGATTGGAGAAGATGAATTAATGTTGCCTACATTTAGGCGGCTTCTTATCAAATCATCCACCACCATCTATGGGCTACATGGAATACGAATCGATTGTGCTTCTTTTTTTGTAGCTTTCCTTTTTAGCATTTGCTACACCAGCAGGATTTCCCATTCGTTAGGTTAGGAATAAAGGGAAAACTAAAAAGAAAAAATGTGCAAAAAGATGTCTCCAACTCGCTTATCAGTTTGTTTGTCAATGCCGAGAGACGGAAAGTTACCGATTACAATCGCTATCGAGTTTCGAGGCCAGAGCTCCAAAGTTCCGAACAGTGGCCGAAACGGAACATTTGTTGATTAGTTTCATGTGAGGCAACTGCTGGAGCTCCCCCTCCACCGAATACGAGTGAGTGAGAACTGAGCGGTTGGTGAGTGTTTCGGGCACACAACGGTGATGTAGGTGATAGGACGGACGGTGGAACCACGCTATCTACATTTAGGCGCATCCACTATCCAATCGGTGTGATCTTTACGTGTAAGTATGTTTAACAATAGCGAAAAGGCGTGATTTAAGACTAAGCAGGCGGAAGAAGAAACTCTATAAAATGCTAATGAAGTTAAAAAGAAAAAAACAAAAACAGCAAACATAATGATCTTGAAAAGAATAATAAACAGATGGGTAAATTTTACTGTTACTGTAATTGCAAAGGATACCAGAAATATATTCAAATATTTCATGACACATGTTGCCAACTAAAGAAAATAAAAAAAAAGAAAAACGTAAAAAAAAGCGATCTGCCCACTTTATTCATTGTTGTTCCTTCTTCTACATCCTGAAACGATTACGAAAGCTTTACTCTCTCCCCCTGTTCCACGAAACGAGCCGGCATATTGCTTCGGTGGTGCGTGAAATTTATGCTTTATTACCGTCCAAATTACTTCCGCTGGAAGCTGAGCCCGATAACCTTCGGAACGAAAGCAGTCGCCCCCCCCCCCCCCAAACACAGTGGAAAACCGAATGGGGAAATAATAATAAAGAAAGAAGAGCATGAGCGCTTGAGCGTTCGTCCCACAGCGTTGGCCATCGTTTATCGAGATCTTTTTTGTTTTTTTTTTTTATTTTACTTATGTATGTGTGTGTGTGTGTTTTTTTTGAGAAAAGGCAGAACGCCCACAGCACGTAGCACGGAAGCGGTTTGACAGGTTCAATCGGAGCGGGACCGAGGCCGACGTTTGCTGAATAAAATGAAGTGAATGCTAACGGAGAGGAAGCGTACCCCAAAAATCGAACCTCGAACCAGCTGGATGGTAACAGATAGGCAACAAATGGCGGAACGCCCAGCAGCAAAACAAAACTTCCCGCGTCGGTTAGTGTCATTCCACTCCTCAAGGAACAAGGAACAAGGGGTTACGATAGTGAATCGTTTCTCTATCGTTCGGGCTCACTGTTTTGCTGCTCGTGAAAGTGCGCTCGTTGAAGATGTTCTTAAAAAACACCCCCAAACGAATGAAGCGGGGAAAGGCGAAGCAGGGAAATACGTGAGGATGATGTCGTTAAGATAATTTAACACGTGACGCTTTATTCGACCCGGTACGGTCACTCGTTAGCTGCCGGAGTTCGAATGCGTAATTCTTTCCCTCCCACGCCTGAAAGTTATGCTACAACGCAGCACATTGGTGGACTTTTTGGGGTTTTTTCCTTTCTTCCGCCGAGCCCCCGGAGTTAACGAACGGCTTACACCTGCACATCGGAAAGTGATGTGTAAAAAGGCACTTGAAAGGCTTGTGTTTTGTGGGACCAAGCTGAAATGGAGATGATGTAGGGCGAAAGCAATAACACGGAGCAAAGGGAGAACTAGAAGGATGGATTGAATTTTTCGCTTCTTTTTTATCGCGAGGAAGCCAATCTCGAGCAGTTGATACTGATAAGGGCTATGACCTAAGCCCTCGGGGTCATTATTTAGTCCTCCACAACCCTCTTGCTCCCGCTCCCACGCAGGTTGGACGGCACAAAGAACCCGTCCGGGTTGGAGCTAATGCTATGGAAAATATGAGCAGCGTTGAACATTGAATGTTATATCCATTACTGAGAAGTGTTTGTGTGTGCGTAATCTTTCTTCCAAACAAAACACACCGTATTGATGCCTAACTACTGACCCGGTCGAGTGTAAATGTTAATTTGCTAATTTTTGTTTGATGGCCCGTCCAAAGACGTCGTAAAAGATGAGCGTACGCGTGTGGGTGTGAGGGAAGGAATTGAAAGGCCAAAAATTAGGCCAACACACCGAAACCCGGCCTTCGCATTTCCCGGGGCCTCGTCGCATAAAGAACGGTTTAATGAATTCCAAGCCCTCGCAACGTTTTCTCGCTTTCTCCAAACAAAAACCTCGGCCCACGCTAAAATGGTACGTTGTTAGGACATCGTCATCCTAAGTAGCTATGTTGTTGAGTGTTGTTGTT
>AXCM01009001.1:0-11064 GCA_000473375.1 Anopheles culicifacies | reverse complement strand
TCGGTGGGATGGCTTTTACGTGAATGCCTCACGCAAGACGATCGCACCATATGCATAGCCACCCGTGAACGACCTGTTTTATTCGCAAAAGGAAAGGTTTTAATCGTTTAATCATCCTGCCGCGCAAAGTGCCGTCCAGTGTCCACACTGGAAGAAGATGAAGTGGTATTTAGGGGAAGGAACACCATTTCATCCCACAGTGACTTGTCGCCTGTAGACGAAGCGCACCACATCAGTACGCATAACGTAGCGATGGTATTTATCGCTTCACGCGATAAACGCAAATGGAAACAATGGCATCTCTGTTTCCGCCCCGTCCCATACGCTCGAGGCATGTGTGATGCGTGCAAAAGTAACGATTATTTTGCATTGAAATCTTAGACACAGGTCGGAAGCGAGTCACAATTTGCCTCGAAGGGTTTTTCCTTTCCGATTTCCGAAATCATTCCCACTTTGGACGGTGTTGTGAAAAGGCACAGTTCCCCCAAAAAATAAAGAGCTCAATTTCCCAGGGGCTAAATGAATAATCAGCTTTCTTCGATCTGGTTCGAAGTCATCCCAGCCTGTACACAAGTGGCGGCATGCGAACGCGGCAGTGTGAGAATGGCTTCTCACCCTTTACTCGTAGGATCATCTCCATCGTTCCCGGTGGGTCAGTGCGGAGCCCTGTTTGGACATCGGCAGCAGTTGGTGCTCGCATCCTAGCGATGCCGCAAAAGCATTGCTGAGAAGATGTTACCGGCAGATTTTTTACTGTAGCATTTCTTGTGTGCCTTTTGCGGTAAGTTCGGTTAATTGATTTTTTTTTGCACCGACACTCGCCCAAAGGCGGCATCGCTTTAAAGGCGGTGCGTAAACTGATACCGGCGTGCGGCCCTATCGCGTCCATCTGCCCGAATGTTGCCTTTTTGGAACTGTTAATGGCGTGATAAATATCCTGGCAGACCACCTCTCGCCGACAATATTTTGTACCACGCGAACAGAAACGCCAACTCACACGGGACGGACAAATTTTATTCCCACCGGCTGTTTAAAAGCACTGCCCGTTCGGGTGCGTATTTGTGGTTGCGTAATTGAATATAAACTATTTTGGAAAGATCGATCGTCTTGGTCCGATCGGGAAGATTGAACGGGGGAAAAAAGTGCAAATTTTTATCCTAACAATGGGAGGTGTTGCTTGTATTGATTACAAACAATCGCTTCACCGTTCCATCGCTGGCGGATATAAAAGGTTTGAAAAATTGCTTCTTCCATAACATCCATAGTCGCTTATCAAACGAGGTAATTGTACGGCTGGCAACGGTTAAAGGAGAGCAAAACGAAGAGGAAAAATAAATAAATCGCTTGTCCCTGCAGCCTTGGCAACGCGTAATGTTATGAGTTCGTACAGCTCTAGGGCGCAAATCACACAACTTCAATGCAACAGCAAGCGAGGAACGCATTTTTCCCACCCAACGCAAACGCTATCATTATCGTAGAGGACTGTGTATTTGTTTACACCGCTTGCCAGCTCCTCCTAGCGGAGTCCCTTTTCTTTGATTGATAAGCAGTTGCGGCTCCACACAAACATCAGCAAGAAAAGGTGTAACCCACAGCCGCTCGCGTCGATCAGCTTGATCGAGTCATTACTTTGACATTGCAGTCATTTTCGCGTCCTCGAGGCACTGCATCCGGGAAGGGAACAGACCAAAGGGGAAACGCGTTCTGTTTCTGTGGCAAATGGGAAGCAATTATTATGACACAGCCAGTCGAACGAGCAACCCAACACGCGTATTATTTCCATTGACCTCGTCCTTATTTTGCACTCCTTCCATATCGTCCACTCCCGGGCAGGCATTGCTGATGTTTTGACGTACTTTTGACAATTCTGACTGATCGCTGTCACTCGCCAACGGTAACTAGGGGAGCAGTCACTCGCCAACCAAATCACGTCAATGGAACAGTGTGTTAAGCTCGCCAAAAGGGTCACAATTATCACCCTGAATCACCACGTAGCCACGGAATGAGCTACTGTAAATTGGTTCATGCCCTAGTGTAGCATACTCTTCCACAGACGAACGGGACCGAATCCGCATCCGGGACGAAGGGAAACGATAGTGCAACAGAAGTGCACAGTGTCAGAAGCGCATGCCCTCTGGCAGCAAAATGCAACTGCACCGAGCGAGCGCTCGAGTTGCAATCCGGCGCAAAACCGTTTTCAGTTTCAATTAACTCGGAAACCGATTAAAATTCTTTCGCTTTCGCGAACTCACAAGTGCTCCTAGAGCACGCCAGTGTCAACCCTTCGGTGTCGGTTGCTCCCTCTCCTTGCTCCCCACCTGACGACCAAGGAGCGTACTGCCGTGAGAGAAAGAGAGAAATCGAAAAGCTCGAATGAATTTCACACGCTCTAAGAATTTACGGCCTGCCTCCATTAGAAGCAATCAATTATGCTGCGGCCCTGCTGCGCAAAACGGCTGCACCACTTCGTCAACGAACCCGTACGGTCCCTGCCTGACGCGCTAACGGTAGCCACCACCATAGCTCACCAGCAGTTCTTCGCCCCATTACCACCACCGGGGCAATGGTGATCCCAAACGACACCAAACGAGCGCAAAACGTGGTTCCCTTACAGTGCCAACCGTCAGCAGCTGGTGGCGTCAGCAGCAAACCAATTAAATTGCAACCCACTGGACGTATCGAGCGGGGGGGGAAGAAACAGATCGCTCTCGGACGAGCAGACACACTTGCATGCAGTGCACATAGTAGTTTTGCTCTTTGTCAACCGTCGTTTTTCCGTTGGGTTTCCCGCAGAATTCCCGACAGCCTCAAGGGAGTTTTGAAGGAGCAAAGGAACCTTAACGCTGCGAATCATTTGCTTGCCTGAAACAAAGAACCGAGACGAAACGACGAATAGATCCTCCCCCTTGGAAACGCGAACGACCGTAAGGCACGCGAGTTTGTGCAGTCGCCGACGATAACGAATGTGTGCACGGTGCGTTTGTTGAGATCATAAATTTTCATACAGTAATTAAATATACTTTGTTTCATTTTCTCTAATTTTCCCCTCGAGCCGCCCCTTTTTGTGACTACTCCAGCGGAGAAATATTTGATTTCATTGCTTTTCCGAGGATGATCGTGATCGTGTCACACTCACGTTACCGATGATGATGTTCATGATGTGCCAGTGTGTCGATCTCGATCTTCAGAGCGTCGCAGTAGCTCGGGAGAAAGTGAAGTCTCAGCATGCCATGAGGTGAAAATGAAGCGATTTGTAAGTTACGCGGAACGATCAAGTATGCGGCGAATGTGAAATTTCACTTACGCGATGAACAATCGATTAAACGTCCTCAGATTACAAGTTTTGAGAAGTAGAATTGCTTGATCGTCCCATCAAGTGGTTTGTACTGTGATTTGATAATGATAATCATCCATTCTTTTATCAAGCTATTCTTTTGCTCTGTATGCCGACATTGCAATAACAAACATATCGCATTGAGAACACCGATCATCTACGATAAGCGCACACTATTCAAACCAGTTTTTGCTAATGATTAGTTTATTTCTATGAAATCACCATTAAGACAATATATTGTTGCGTTTAATTAAACTAACGGTATCCACCGACAACCCCCACCTATTCATTGAGATCGTGAGCGTCGTGCGTTTGCTTCCCTACCACGATTCTACGCCGCAGCACCAACCTCATTGAGAATGCGGTGGAAAATTTGCTTCCAGCTATTTACAATCGCAAAAGCTTTATTCCTCTACTCGTTGTCGTTGACCATCCGCTGGATTGAAGGGGGATGTGAGACGGACTTTGGAGGCGAATCCACCCGATGTAGACGTCTGGTGCTGCCGCACTGACCAATCTGCGGGGCCCATAACTCAAATGTTTGTTTACATCGGAACAATTCCAGAATTATACGGCCATTACCGTAATGTAATTATCACGTTGCAACGAGCCATGGTGAATCCCCGGGGCATGAACGATGCCTGGTTGGGAGCGTACAGTGTCGCCCCCGAGGGAACATTAGAAACCCTTTCTGGACGCCTTCTGGAAGCTCTTTGATGTGTTAAATAGCCGTATCGAAAGAGTCTTTACCTTCGAGGCGACGAGAAATTGGCACGGGTTCGTTGTGAAAACGACAAAAAAAGAAACTCCGCAAAGCCGATAATAGATGGGATTGAGTGGGAAAGTTCCATCCTGTGCTGGTCAGCTGGCAGCACACTCGTTAGTTCATAGTGTAGACAGAGTGTATTATCTACGAAACAAAGGAGCAATAATCCTAAATCGGAATTGAGAGAAAAATATTTTCCTGCTGCGTCTCGGTTCCCCGGTTCACCGGCATGTGTCTTCTATTTTACAGCTGCAAGGAACGATTGATATGGTAGTCCATTATATCTCGCACATTCGATATACGCCGCGCACAGACGCAACAAAGTCCAGAGCGATCGAACGATGGCCTAGATCGGCTGCACCAACACCGAGAATGTACCGTGTATCGAGAGTTTTCCTGGCGAGGGCTGATCGCCGGCCGACGATTTCGCTTAACAGCGATAAATTATAACGACTGCGCGTCCTGCGATGAAAAGACGTAGCGCCTGGCCAGGTTCTTCCTCGCGTAACCCCGCGTTCGTTGCGATCAATCGGTCGCAAAGTTTATGCGGTCGGTGCACATTCGCAAGAGCATTTAATTGATACCATTTATAATTCATCGAATCGATTCCATTTGATACTACCATGCGCAGCACACGATCGCTTTTCGTTCACTTTCTTTTCTTTCTTCACTTGGCCAATCTCAATTCGGCATGAGGGAGGGAGCGTGTGTTGGAAAAATGAATCTAAGGGATCAGCTGGGAGCACGGTGGGCACTCGCGATCAATTGATGTACTTAGAAGTGGAACATTCATCACGCGGGTTCGTTTCACGGGTGCGCGTTGAAATCGTTTGCAGTACTATATAGCGGAAGATACAAGGAGCCACGCGGAAGCCAAGCACTATTTCTGGAATCGTTTTGCTCGGAAGCATTGAAGAATGGGGTAGTTTAAAGTGCAGATTTCTGCCTCTCCGCCACCATCCACATAAACGACACAACTTTGATGATGATGATGGTGATGAGGTTCTGTAATTTATAGGCTGCAGGTTTTTTCCTCTGCATCGACTTTTGCTAGATCCCTAGACTAGGATTTTGCAACCGCCATGGTAGTTTAAGCGTCTTAGACCAGTGCAACGGACTAAAGTGATTGGTACGCGTTCCATGCCAGCATGTTTCCCTACGGTTGGGAGTTTTCCATTACGATCACAATCGTTTAAACAGTTTATGCTCAATCCACAAGGAAATGGCTTCTTGATGCACGATTTTACACTCCCTGCTCAATACGATTTAATTTCACCCACCAAATCACACCGCGCAGCCCCCCTAGCTGCCTCCATTGTTGCCGGGCCAGAGAGCTCGATCGCGCGGACACAAGAAGGAGACAGTTTGGTCAAGCATTTGTTTGACCCGGTGTACCAGTGCGCACGATTTGCTTCACAGCCACCCTCTCACGTGGATGGAAGCGTGAAATCTTGCACAAAACTTACTCGATTCGCTTCAGAATGTTTGATTGCTATCAGATGGAAATTATAAAACAACACCAGTGTTTGCATTCCATCCGTGCAGCATAAAGCTGCGTTCGCCAGTCCAATCCTTACGGGCCCGAGCGAGGAATTTAACATAAAACTATATTGTACACAGAAAATCACTCCAAAGCACTCCTGCACTGTTTTGCTCGTACATGGGCGAGGCATGAAATGGAACAACCATGACATGTATTTGAGGGCACCCTATGAGTCAGCTCGGACTCTCGCATCGGTTCGGACCCCGATCCCTGTCCGCACGTTGATATGAATCATAATAAACGTCCTTTGCTCGCCTGGTGCGATGAGAAATCGTCATAAAAAAAAACCGAAGGAGTCTCTCTCCACGAATTGGGCGATCAAGCGAGTACAGCTCGCAGCGAAGAAGAGGAGGCGCGCGCGCAAGATCCTAGCGCAGTGGTAACAATGCGAACGGGAAATTATGGAATTATGCTTCACGCGCTCACGCTCCCTTTATGCTGTTCCATAACCATAAAGTACAACCCTCACTTAGCCCTGCCCAGCAGTACCAACTGGTGGCCCTGCATGGAAAATGAACCACTCAAAGCGCTAGACTCATATACTCACCCCCTACCGGCAATGGGCGGAGGCAAACGTTTGTCCCCCGAAGGGTTGCTCTTATCAAGATTGCTCGCTTCGGTCGCGATTAACCCGTGGCGTATCACACCCTCTCCACCTCCCCACCTTCTCATGCATCTAAAATTGTATTCTACAGTGATATTGTTTGCGGAGCGTATGGATAGTAACTTGCGATGGAGGAGGTTTTTGTTTCGTTTGTCACCTGGTTTTACTGATCGTGATTCACCCAACGATCGACACCACTTTGGGCAATAAAATGACTTTTTCCCAACCACCGCGCGCGTGGGAAACGGCAACTACCACAGTGACAAATAGAAAAGTAGAAAATGTACTTCACCCAGCACTGTAATGCGAAGCGATTTCACAAACTAAAAAAACGCGCGCGCGAAAGCGCTTGCTCTTATCAGCGCCATCCAATCCATTCGCTACGGTCCCATCCAAACGGACGCGTCAAACACACCACCGCGGATGGGTGAGATGAAAAATGGAAACGACTCAATTCGCTAACATGGCATCATAAATTCGTGCTTATCGCGCCCGTGCAATCGTTTCTTCATCATCACTTCAACAGACACGCACAGAATGGCACCGCGGAGTGGTTAAGGTTGCCCGAAAAGGGATGACGGTTTAACAAGAAGAGCAGCGGCCAGAGCATATGGAAGCGAAAAGCACAGCAAGTGACATTGGCAATCAGCATTTTCCTGCAAATTAGCTCGAATGGGTTGTTATGTCTAGTAGCGGTACAAATGCGTACACACCCAGCTTTGTGTTGTATGTGTGAAAAACCACACTTCCAACGATCGGGAACTTGAACAATTATCCAAGTGTGACTAACGCTCAAAAACACCAAAACCAACGCTCCAACCGACGCTCGAAATGACCTTGTTAGTTTGATTTATGATGCCGTTGTGACAAAAGCCTAGATCCTTATCGACCATTTTGCTCATCGATCTCAATGTCCTCACACTGTGTGAGTGTCGTCGATTTTGATTTATGCTAACGCTAGCATGATTTATGTGAGGTTACTCTAAACATTAAATGATTGCATTTTCGTGTTTTTGCACTCCACCATTTCCCATTCACGATTGTTTTCGACCCCGAGCTCTCGGTTACGCAAAGTCACACACATTTACACACGATGAATGTGCACGAGCTGATGCGCTTGATATTTGAAACTCATCGTTGAATTTAAATTACACATCTAACGTTAATGTCTCTGATTGCCCCAGCCCCATCTGGTTGCTACTTCTTCCGGCAATATAAAGTGATACTGGCCCGTTAATATTTCTAATTTATTTGCTAATTCTCCATCGGTTCTGCTCGGGGAAGCAGGTTAAACAGCGTAGCAGCAGCCATTCGAGGGCCGCTTCGAATGACTTTACGAAAAACAGCTCAGCAGCCGTGAGCGGGGTGGCGTCCAGTCATTTCCTCACTAATTCCTGCACTCCAGTGGAGAATAATTTAACATGCGTAATGTGAACGGGGGTACTTTGCTGGCGATGGCTGCGATGGAGCGGAATTGGTGATATCTAATCTTAATTTAAACGGCGATCGCACCCAAAGTGAGGGATAAGCGAATGATGACGATGATGCGACGGACGGTGCGCGCCGTGACGCTTGGTTCCGTTCGTGCTACACATTGATTAGCATCTGTGTAAACACGGCATCATACATTTTCCAACCACGCCGGGGAAAATCAACTCACGTTCCCCACTCCTGCGTTCGGTTTCAGATAAGTCGAAAAGACTAATTTTACAACTGTGATGCAGCTGTTTTTCGTGCATTACGAGATGTTTTACAATACTGTTACTTTTCCGAAGGCTTCTTCACAATCACACATATTCATCGTGCGTAGAGCAATGATGCCGCTTTATCTATGCTCGTAATTTGTTTGCTACGATTTTATGACCTCAATTTATGTCTGCTCAATTTTACTGCACTGTATAAAAAGGGCATTTAAAAGATGTTTCGAAGTACTCATTAAATTATTTATAGCTTGCGCACAGCATGCCAGCGTGGTTCTAATGCGCAAGATGACATAAATATTTTTGCAAATTAATTTACGCATTACACAGTTATGCTTGTAAGGGTCCTTTGGTGGCTCAAGCGCCAGCGTACACGACGGGGTGCCTGACCGGTGACGGGTAGAAGCATCCTTACCGTGGCCACCGCAAGAGTTCAAATAAAAAATCGATTAAAACCTGTTACTTTCCAATTTACGAATGTACTAATCACAGTACAACTTAATTAAGCGGGCGAAAATCGTCGACCACTACACTGGCCCACTGTCGAGAATGGGACGAGCTGACGAGTAGGTTTTGAAGAGACGAATTCCACCGTCCCCGTCCACGTTGTTCGCGTTTCCGACCGAAGGAATGTGCTCGTAAACTGAACCAAGCCTTTCGATCTGTACCGGTTTGCATTTTCCCTAGCGATGGAAAACGACACCACCCAACAGTACACGATGCAACTGCTCGAAGAGAAAACTCTGGCAAGCAAAAAAGAAATAAAAAAACGACGTTTGTACCCATCGGAGCAGTTGGGAGCACGAGCAAAGGCTATCTTCGCGCTGTGATGGCTGTTTTAGGAAATTTGCCACATGCCATCGCACTACTGGGGTGACAACTGAAGGCATCCCCGCCCCACATCCTCTAGCAGCTAGGGCCGCAGCTAATTTATACCTGTTCCCCGATCGAGATTGTGACGCTGCGTTTGGGCGACGCGATGCACCCGGGTTGGCCACCGCTCGTTCGCTTCGTTATGGGAATTCAAGGTAATCAGTGGGAATTCGTCGCCATTTGGATGATGCACACCGCCAACGATGTGGTGGCTCTGCGGTGGCTGGAATCGGCTGGAATTGACCAACTAGAAATGTACGGCCCAATCACGAAAGGGTTGGGTGGTGGTTTCCGTGTGACGCGCGAATAGCTTTGTGGAATTCGGTGACGCTAATGCAGGCTGCTGCTGTACCGCGCAACGTAAATTACTAATTATCGTACAAGACGGACGAATTTCGCTGGAAACTGTTTAGGCGATTTGATGGATCTATTCGTTGATTGGCACAGGCGGTGGTGGAAAGCCACCATTCAAGTACTAATGACTTGCTTGCTTTTTTCAAACTATCAATCAATGGATCGAGAAACATTTTGAGAGCGTAGTTTGATTTGAAGAAAAAAACGCTTTTGCTTTCGTAATTTTTAAAACATTTACTGTGTAGTTTAACCCCTTAAGGGATAGTATTCGATAAACCAGATAAGTGGTGTAATTGTAGTGGTTCAGGATAGCTGAGTCACTTTCCGCCCTCCGATAGAGTACGATAGGAATTTTAGCTACGGTCGCTTAAAAATGTACTAATGAGGAAGACATTCTTCGGCACTTGCAGCAAAAGTGTCCAACCCAACCGTACCGACCGATCACGTTGTTGCTGTGTTGCTACCACCAACGCGATCGGTCACGCAATCGGACCGCGCTGCTTTCCAGTTAGTACCAGCAGCACCAGAAAAAAAAGATATCGCTCTTCGTTTTATAATAACACGCTGCTCCGACGCATACGATCCCATGTGTTGGTGGTGATTGGGTTTTCACAGAATTTTCCTCGCTTGCCCCGAACGGGTCCACGCCCAAACCCAAACACGACACACTTTAACGAACGCAGCATACGCACAACCGAATCCAATCGGATCGAACCGACTGCACGAGATCCAAACGTACGCGCCTGTGCATGGCACCCTGCTCAACGCGGCCTGCAACACAGCATGCATATAAAAGCGTACAACACCACCGTGGCACGGTGTACAAACAAAACAACAAAAAAAGACATAACACAGACACGTAATTACATAATGGTTTAATTATGATTCGTAGGCAATTTTAATTTATTTATCAATTAGACTTCAAAACGGTTGCCATCCAGCCGTCCATCCTTCGCGCAGTGCTTCGTTCCATCTTACATTCATCGAACGCTTTTTTTTTATCGTATCGTGTACTTTGTTCGATTTTTACCACAGTTTGGTTCATTTTCCCATTCGATCGTTTCCATTTTCGCACACCGTAAGAGCATTTTTTTCTTTCTTTTCGTTTTGGATGATGATCGGGAAAACGAAATGTGCAACGCACCCTGTGCAAGGGTGGAGCACGTTGGTGCACACGCCCAAGACCGCAATGTGCCGGACAAGAAAGAAAAAACACGGGCTCGGGAAAAACCTTGCTACAAATCCTCCCGATATCTCCGGTGCCTAGTGCCAGCGCGCACTCCAACCAGGCCGTTCTCAGGCGTCGTTTTCGGGGTGTGGCCGTTTTCCATCTGAGGCTCCGTTGCTCCGGATGACTAAAGAGCAACGAGCTGGCTAGCTGGCAGCCGCAATGGAAACCTGACGCAGTCCGGCCACTTCGTCGTTTGCGGGAGTGTGCCCTAACGTGTGCGCGCGCGCGCCCCGTACACTTAGACGAGGTGCTGTTTGGAGGGCTTTTTGGTTGATTTATGAGCTTTTCGCTTCGCAGTTGTGCGCGGCGGATCGCTTTTGTAGAGGTACAGGACCTTACGGAGAAGTTGCGAACCGCAAGTGCGAGCTCGAACTCATGGGGTTGCGAGAGATCGAGAGGGAAAGATTTATACGCCCAGGACAGGGTAGCTGAAGGGCAGTGTTCTGTTTGCTTCTCCGTAAACTTCCCCCATAGCACTCTGTGTGTGTGTTTTTTTTTCTTCTCCCAGCTAGAGTGCTTGTGGTCCGCTCAATCGTCCGCTTTCGATCGATCCCGAGCAGCACGATTCAGTGTTTAGATGCTTGTTTTACTTTTCATTCAATTTAGATTCCAGAACCGGCTCACTCGCCGGTCTCGGCCCTGCGTGCGCCACGGTACCC
>AXCM01009000.1:0-11073 GCA_000473375.1 Anopheles culicifacies | reverse complement strand
GACGGAACGGAATGGAAACCTTTTCCATCCACCGGGAGCTCTGTGCAAGGAATGTAATGCACCACCCGGTCGACGGGCCGGTAGAGTGGGCCGAAGATGATCAAGCTTTCTTAAGACGCTGTACCCAAAGGCGGAAGCGGAGCACTGAAAGTGGCTCGATGCAACGGTATGTGTTTGTGTAAGTTGAAGTCCTTCCTTCGCCTTTGCTAACGACGTTCGGAGGCTTCGGCTGCTGCAATGCTGTTTGCCGAAAGGATGTTGCCGCCCGTGCACCACACAAAAGAATTATCCATTTGAACGGAGCACAATGGGAAATAGTTTTGGTTCGCTTTCATCGCTCGTGTCGCTTTCAATTTCGTTACGGATCCTTACTTTTTCGGCTCATCCCCAGCTGCTAAGGTGGAAAAGGAAGTGGCGACGAAGAAAAACCCGTCCCCCTCCGCCCTCCATCCAATCCTCTGCGTTTTGACTTAAACTTGTGCCAAGTGCGCTGGGAAAAAGTTATGTTTGAAGCTTTCCATTCCACCGGCACGTCGCTATGAAATGCTGCAATCGTAAGGACAACCGTTTTAGGCATTTTTGTGGATTCCATTTGCCAAAACGACCACCGGTCGTGGTGTACCGAGAGCAACACTTGTGTTCCCAGCAATGGAGCCTGCGGTTAATGCCTGCTGGTGGATGCATTCGGTTGGAATGCTGAAGGGATTTTCAAATTCCTGCAATTGTTGATCGAAGCAGAAGAAGCAGGAATGATGGACAGTAATTGAAGTTGGAAGACGGGAGAGCTTAAGAAAAGGTCAACGAAATAAATTATTTATTGCTAAACTCTGTTTCTAACCAATATTTAATCAAAATAAGTTTTTTTTTTCATAATCAAACTCGCATTAATTTTAAATCATTTTCTATTAGTTAGAGTTAGAGAGAGTTTTCCAATATAGTTACTTTATTGCTTCATTTGTTAAATCGTAGTTTTAGTGAATGCTTCGCTTACTAGCCGTAGTTGCTGAATACTTTGGTGTGCTTTAAAACCTTTCCTTTCTACGTTCATTAATTTTTTTTATTACAATCTATCCTTGCTTTGCACTAAGCACCTGCCGCATGTCCTAACCGAGAGAGAGAAAAAAATATATAAATATAAAACGATACTTTCCACTTCCTCCATAGCAACATGTTTTCCCTCTTCCCATTTATTTTGCAGTAAATATTTGTACATTAAATTATTTGTTAAATAAACGAATCATTTGCGCGAGCCGGGAACCGTCCGTAGGCCGCCCTGCTGACGTCAGATGTGTCGCGCGCGTATGAATCGCGGTGCGGTGCCTATGCAAACATTCCCGCACATACACACACGAAAACATCTCAAGTTTCACTTCGTTCCTTTCGGTGCTCGAACCTTCGTGGTTCGTTTGTTGCCGGGATAAAAAAGAAAGTCAACCGACCGTAATGGAAAAGCGATAGTCGCCCTTGCGTGCGGGGCGTGTAAATTCTTCCTACCTTCCACCCTTCCTTGGACCAGGCTTTCACATGGAAATGGAAAGGTTAAGAGTGTGTCATTTTCAAACACACTTGCCAACTGATAGCTTTCACCTATTGGGATTCCTGCTTGCTATCGCTCGTTAAATTTAGCAAAACCGTTGCAACCGATTGCCTTTGCACTTCGCTGGTGCTGGTTCAGTAGGCTCACTGTCCCCCGCTGATGTGTGGCAACATGGAAAACGATTTACTACCTTCAAGCAGAGAGCTACTACACGCCGCCATATAAAATAACAATCTGCTTTCCACTCAGCGAACACTCGGGGGAGGGGGTTAGCATAAAGTATGGTTTCTTCACATATGCATGCAGCCAGCACTGTGATGGAATATATTCCAAGAGCAATCCAAAAGCATCGTTTGCCCCGGTGAATGTGGAATTAACGAGTCTTTCTCGATAGAGTTGAAGAATAGCACGCCGACAGCCACACCCCGTGTGGTCCATGTCTTTGCTCCCTGCTTAACATATCCACTGTGGTAGGGTGCGTGCTGTACATGTTTGCTCTCTGGCTACCATATATACTTATCAGCAGTAACAACAACACAAAAAGTTGATATAATTGAAAAAAAAGCTCCACGTAAGGAACATTCTTGCGAGAAGGTGAAGGTGAAAACGAAAATCATAACATACACACTCACACATCGGAGACGCACACTCGCGGTGTGTGTGTGTACATATTTGCGAAGCCCTGTGATTGTCACAGAGCACATGTGAAAGGAACAAAGTGAAACCTACGCCCGAGATGGCGAGCTTCCTGATGGAGGCGCCTGGTCGTTTACTTAGGAAAAAGCTCTCACATGGAGGCGCATGGTCGTTCGTACCTTTTCGGGCGTTACCAGGTACCACTCTAATGTACAGAATGTAAAGCAACGTAGATAGATGCAGTGGTATGAAGTTACCAAATATGAGACAGCAACAACCAAAAAAAAAGGCCAAAGAAAAAGGTGGCAAAAGCACGATAACGGTTTTTTGGGGGCCGTTATTATTATTTTCGGTTCTTATTTTTCGCTGTTCGCTCGCAAAGCAGAAAATAAACATATTTCCTGCTGAACTCACACCTACGCCTGTGAGTGAAACTGTATGTAGTTGATGTGTTTTTTTTCTTACTTTTCCTTTCTTTACTTCATTCCCTTTCACTAAGGGATAAGAGCACTAGCGTGCATGAAACATGAAAAGCATTGCATGAAAGATAGGCATCAGCCTAAGCATAAAGTCTTCACGGTTGAACAGACAGACGCGGTAAACAGTTACTTTGGGGAATTTGAGTAGGTTATACCACCGGGACGGTACTGTACTGTCGCCCGATTTCGGCAGGTGACTTTTTTTCCACGTCTTGGTTCCGTTTTCCCCGTGCACCAAATGGTTCAGCTTTCAAAATAAGCAGGAAATATTACTTTTATAATTTTATCACGCAACCACTTTACGTGCGGTAGCGGAAAAGTACACGTTCTTGCGGAAAAACGTTTTATGAAAGGTAAGACAACAAAATTGTGTCTTGTGACCCCGTGGGAGATGGCTTCATGCTTGCGCTCCGTTACTTCCATGGGGCGCTTCTCCTTTTTTCTTGGCGAAAGAATTTTTATTGTCAAGTTTGGGGGGTGTTTGTTTTTTAATCAACAAAATATTTGATCATCTTTGAAATTAATGTAGAATCGTTTGTGCAATCTAACGAAATTGAATTATTCAGATTATATTGCTTGGCAAATTGGTCCAATCGTGGCACTGCTGCTATAGATCATAATTTCGATTAAATTTTCAAACTCCTTTCCAAGGAGTTGCTACGGACGAAGAATTTGCCCTCTTTCTGGTAGCCTTAAGTATACTGCATGCTGGTCAGCAATATACTGGTATATCTGGTCAGCAATATACTGCACCAGGTATACCGTGCATAGGGAAATAAATGCTTTCCAACCCTTTCCAGCAGCTGCCAACAGACGCAGCTCTAACCTCTTTTTCTTACATTTCGTAGCGAGCGAATGGGATGCTTCACAGATTTAAGTAAACACCCCTTAATCAAATCGTATCGTGCAAGAATTTCTAGTTTAATATTTTATGAGATTTCCCAAGCATAAGCATATAGCTACGCCGGACGCTATCCACGCTGCAGATCGTGCACAGCATCCGGGTTTATTTATTTGGACAATCTTTTTGTCATATTACCTGTCCCACCCGGCTCGCACTATCGCTAGTGCTATCGCTAGCATAAAGGTACTGGGGGGCTTTTTTTTTTGCAAAACCCGGCACCCAATTTTGCATCCCAGGCACGTATCAAACGCAGCGAACGTGCAATGCAGAAGAGTAAACCGTTTTTCCCCCTTTAGTGACCAGGTGACCGGATGGCTACCGGGGCCATTTATTTTGTGTGTTTGTGTTTTTGCTGCGTATCCGCTTCTATCTTCTGGGCTTATTGTTTTCACTCTTTTTTCCCTTCTGCGGATGGGAGCGAAAATGTAACCCTACGTGAACGCCATGCCACCCCCCCGGAGAATTCCATATCGGATGTTATATCCTTGTCGTTTTTTTACAACTTTAGTTTGAGCACTCGGATGTGTTATATCACTGCCATTGGCTCAACCAAAAAAGGTTTCATAGTGACGAGAAAAAAAAGGAACAGTTACCAGTTGACAAAGATTCACGTCGTAAACACCATGCGTCTCCATCATAAAGTGAACAACCATGCGTCTCCATGTGAACCCGCTAGTTCAGTATTCATTTCACTCCACAGTGTGAGTGAGCAGCTTTGTCGAAGTGTTATGGAAAGATCGACAAACAAAAAGTCGTTACGATGGTCACGAAAAATAAAACACAGAAATGGTTCGTTCATTTAACCGTCTTGCCCCTGTAGCTTGTAGGACGTACGGGAGTACTTCTCGATTTTTAAGGCTTTTAACCCCGTCCCCACAACAAAAGAAAAAAAAAAGATATACTCACAAAATACAAAAAGTAACAAATACAGATCAATACGAAAAGACAGTCACCAATGTCCTTTCCTCCAATTCGCTGCTCACCTCACCTCACCCGCCCGGCTAACCACATCACACTGCGCGCTTCCTCCTGTTACGCGATCAAACTCCTTCATTTTTCCTTCAATCTCATCACTTTCATCCACCAAAAAGTATACACACAGCAATTACTACCATCCCGAGATGGGCGGGAAATGGTCACCAATTACACCCACTCACGCTCACATATGATCACCGATACACACCCACCCAAAATGGCGAAACATTCGAACACGGCCACTCACCGAAAGACGGATGTTTTGCGAACTGCTTGTAAAGAGCACGCAATCTACACGCCGCGTGAACCATCGACACCGAACGCAAACACACACACAAACAGGACAAACAGACACACCTTAGCGCACCGACATGCAATTTTATATCATTTAACGATGTTAATGTTTACTCTGAAGTGATGTTTTCTGAGTGTGCCAAGCGTCCTTGAGAATGTGGTGCCGTGGCTTTATGGTAACCATTTTTTTATCTTTTAATATGTTTACATGAGACAATCATCGAAGAGATTGTTTTTTTTTCATGTCCTTAAATCATTATTATTTTCTAACGTCAGGTAATTATAAATATCTTGTTTTTATTTTGAAAATTCTTTATTTGAGTTCCTTGCTTCAAAAATACATGTGTCGAGCAGATATAATTTTCTTACCCACTCTGCACCAACGTTCCAATCAATCCAAATGAACGCCAATCGCGCCCCGTATTGTGAAAGTTTTATTTTCGAAACCCATTTACCCAACACGGTTTCGGGTTGCGCCGTTGCGCCCGATACTGATGATGGTTTTTATTTCATAACAGTTTCGGTTATGATTACTTTATTTTGTTCGACCTTTGGTCAGCCCCAGTGTGTCCGGAAACATGCTTACGAACTTCCCAGTAATTGAATTCCGTTCGTTCGCCAATAATCAAAACCTTTTCGGTGCAATCTCGGGTAATTCGACACCACGAGCACCCGCCACATCCGCCACCGTAGCCACGTGGGGTCGGTCACGTGTTATTGATTTTGCGTGCCCTCAAATTAACTTCATTATTGACGTTTGATGTTGTTGCTCGCTGTGTTGTTGTGTTTTTTTGTGCATTATTATTCGCGCTCCTTTTTCCCCCATGGCACCATCCCTGGGACAGGAGTGCGAATATCTCCGGTTGCGCTAGCAGTATCTCTGGACCCTTCATTACTACAATTGTGTAAATTGTGAACAATCAATCCGCTCGAATTAACGGTGCGCGGAACGACGGTTGCGGAAGATGAACAACAAACAAAACGGTCGCTCTGCTTTGGTTTCGTTGCCGATACGGTTCGGTGTAAAATGGGTATCAGAAAGCATCAATTATGGCACCCGATGCGTCGATCGTATGGAATGCAGTGCGGTACGATTTTAGTGCAGCATTAATGAACACCAATTTGCAACCGGATATACCTGGGAGGATGTGTGGCATCCTTTCTGTAAATTGAGCAAGAGAGAGAGCAAAAGTTTAAACGAATTGGGTCACGATTTCCATTCCAATTAACCAATTACATTTCGTACCATTGTTTGATATTACACATTTCCCTTTGAACGATTAATTGTGCAAAGGTCAAAGTGTGTCTTTAATTGAAACATTTTTTTTAAATAAAACCTATTTTATTGCATTTGTTTTCATATTGTTTGATCATTTACTTGAGTTAATGTTTGAAATTATTCCCAAAAGCATTATTCAATGGTAATGGAAAGCTGAAAGCAATTTTTCTTCTAATCTAATCCTGTCTGCCACGTCAAAAGAAACCGTTATCTTCCGTACTTGAAACGTGGCGGCTTTCGACAGTACAACATCACAGCATTAACAGCAACAAAACCTACATCCGCCTGTCACTCATAATAGCCCATCGTGGATGGCGTACACAATATACAGCTGCCTATCACAATTCATATTTCGTCAAGCTCCAAAAACATGAATAAACACACGCCGCTATTAAGGATCAACAGCGTATCCCCACTCCCCCCACCCAAGTGCGTCTCACCCCCACCAACCTCCATGCTCCTTTTGCTAACATCCTGTCAGGATGTGTTCCAGACGTACCGCTCTACGCGCACCAACAACCAAGTGCGCAAAACTCTCGATACACTCCCAAACCATACACACGTACACCACCTTCCAATACGCAATCCAATACACACGAGGGTGCTCCAATTTGTTCCGGGCTTTTGGACGTGCTGCGAGACAATTGCGAGACACCCACAAATTTACTTCACCCCGTTACCAAAGTCAAGCCATAGCTGATCGCGATGAGTTAACACGTTAAATGCCTCTTACCCCCTGTAACTGCCATTTTATTACTTCCACATATATTTTTTTTACTCCTTCTATCTCGTATACTTTAACAAATAAGCAAGAAAGAAACAAGCTGCACAGCTAGTGTGTGGCATCACACTGGTCGCGGTTGTGCGCGACACAATCACACACGCCACTCAAACACTTATCGAAAGTGCAAAGGAAAAAACAGAAGGAGTACTCGTTGGTCGCACCTTGTTATTTTGGTTTCTGTTCGTCTTGTGTTTCCTTTCGTCGAGTTAGAGCGACTTTAGTTTGTGGTATTTTGGTGCATCACGTTAAACGGTTTGGCCGTATACGCTAACAACGGGTTTGCCGGTACCGGGTAACAAATACACCTGCCTTTCCATAACTCACTTATGTACTCGCTAGACCACCAAGTACAACTACTATTACTACTATTGCTACTAACTACTCTTATTCGTACTACTACTAACGCTACTAGTTGAAGAGAGCAGCCTTCGCACCAGAGCTGCCCGTACCAAACTCGGTGACTGCCCCATGAGGTGACCGAGCGTAATTTTGCTCCTGCTCGACTGTTTTTTTTGTTTTCGATGTATAGTTTTGTCTTCTGTTTCCGTATTCCGTAATACTCGGTTATTGATCTTGTTGAGCATCGCTTTCGATATGTTTTGTTCTGTTTACAATGATCCTCCTCTCCTTGTTATGCCCAGAGTATGTTTTAAAGGTGACAGGACAGACTTCGGAGCTGTTTAGTTTGAGAAAATCGCGTAGGGGTTTTATTTTCGTGTTTCTTTCGAGGTCGTTGTGATGTCCGCAAGTCTGCAAACGTTTCTCCAACGTTCTTGACTACCTTTCGTCCAGCAATAGAACAACTATTCGATACTCTTTACATAGAAAAACAAAATCATTCCCGCTCCCTTCCACCTTCCCTGAAATGCCGGAAATGGTTCGCGTGTCCTTCCTTTCCACGAACTGACGCAACCGAATGACTGTAACGGTAACGACACGGACACCAACAAAAACATTAAAACCCTCACCCTTCACCCTTCAAAAGCCTTTTAAATACGGGAACCCAAGGTTGTTACACGCATAGTTTAGGAGTTTTTTGGTTATGTGCAGGAAATGATCGACTGGATGTCCTACCTGTCGGTAGTGTCAACGCTGGCCTTCGTCGTGTTTTTCGCCGTCGGACCGGGCTCGATACCGTGGATGATAACTGCCGAGCTGTTCTCCCAAGGGCCGCGGCCGAGCGCGATGGCGATCGCGGTACTCGTGAACTGGATGGCGAACTTCGTTGTTGGAATTGGTTTCCCAAGTTTAAAGGTAGGCAAACTAACTGCATTTCGTGCTGCGCATTGCATAACTTTAGGCGCGATCTTTTTATATAAATCTAACAATTTCTTTTCTATTTTCCCACCAACAGACTGCCTTGGAAAATTATACATTCCTACCGTTTAGTGTATTTTTAGCAATATTTTGGATATTTACATATAAAAAGGTTCCTGAGACCAAAAACAAAACGTTCGAAGAAATTTTAGCTCTGTTTAGGCACGGAAACGGAAGGTAAGACCATTTCATTTTGCATGCGACCCTAACCCTACTCTGTTTCTCGATCACTTTACTTTCTAACTTGCCGCTTTCAACACAACTACTTCAACACACATTAACACGCACATCCACATTTACTAATACAACAGATGCGACAATGTCACTACGGCAGTGAGCTTAGTTACATTAAAGCTCGTGGGATGGAAACATTGACTGATGCCGAAAAGTGATGCATTTATTTAGCGTACTCATGGAGCTACGAAGGGGAAAAGGCATTCAAATTGTGACGATTTGCTGTGGAAAATTATTTGGAGAAATTCATCAAATCCAATTCTAGAGCTTTCACCCTTAAGCTCCTTAAGGAAATCTTAAATCTGGTGTATAACTCCTTACTGGCCCTAAGGACGCAAATTGCACTCGAAATTGAATTTTCTCTCGCCCCCCCAAAATTGCTTCGCTATTCTATCCAGATTTTACTATTCTCTCCACTGGAAGGATGAACGAATAGCGCAGGAAGCATCGCTCAATATTCTTCCCTTAAGTGTTCTGTGTGAAGGCCCCATTAAGGTTGATTATGGTTGGGTGGTTATGCATCCATCTTCGCTATAATTAGACATCCGGATGTTGGCAAAAGTGTATCGACGAAAAAGTTTTAATCATCTTTACCCTAGCAGTGCGGCTTTGAAACGCTGCTCTGTAATGTTCGTGTAACACGGAAACGCCTTTGGGGAAAAAGAAGCAAATTAAAGTTTTCTTTTCATTCTCTTCTTTGGTTACTCCATTTTTTCCTTTTTTTTCTCCACGTATTGTTCATCCCCATTCTCTACTGCAACTGTTAGCCAAATATAATGAATTTTAATATTACATTCTTTTTTTTCTTCTCGAATTTACAACGTCGATCCTAACCGTCGGTTTTTCTACACATTAAATGTACACCTTTGCTAATGTTAAAACATTTCTCTCACACCCTGTACACACACACACGAAAACCCTTCACACCTTCACAGAAGCAGAATATCAACAACTTTACTTTTCCCCTCCCTAATTTATAGAAACCTACGCGATAGTAGACTCTACGGGTAAGTGCAGTTTGCGCAGTACAAGCAATGAGAATTCGCTCGCTCTCGCTCGCTGTTGAATGTACCGAAGCAACAAACCAAAAAAAAAAACGATACAATCAACAACAAATAATTATGGCCCCCATATCATACACACAAAGTTCGCCAAACCCCACACCAGAATTCCACCCTTCATTCCTCGTACTTCATCCGAAGATTGTACGCGTGGAGAGCTATAGCTCTCCGGAGCTCATTCGTTTTGTTTTGACCGTTTTTCGATCGCGCTTTCAACACACACATCTGCTCACTCCACACAGCGTATTGTGTCACACAAGGGGATGTTGCGGTCCCTTATGCTTCCCTATTGCTAAGCGTTACCGATTGTTCCATTGCGTTGAAAGCAGATCACAACAAAACATCCACGTACGATGCACCGCTGACTGCTTTCCCTGTTTTGTTTAACTTTTCTGTATCTCGTACTTCTAAAGCTTCTAAAAGTCGTAGAATAGCGCGAGCGTAACGAGGTCTTATTATCTTTCCGTTGCTTCATTCTGTTCTATTGCATGAATTGGTTTCTCGGTTTTCTGCAGCTGCACTACCTGTTTTTGAGAACTCGTGAGTACTACTACTACTACAAAGTTTGTGCCAAACGAAACAACCGAATTACTCCAAATGCACTCGAGTCGCGGAGTGCTCGTTGAAGATAGCATCAATTAATTAGTAGACTGACTGGCCAAATTACACAACAGCTGTAAAAATCAGCCCAACTTTGTTTCCCTCGTCTCATGAAAACTTTTCCCATTCCCATCTCGTACACAAACACGCATACATTTATTCATCACTTGTATCTCAAGGATCGCATTTCCTACAACGAGCGGTTTCTACGTTCATTTTCGTTTTTTTTTTGTTTTTTTATCTTTTACTTGAAACTCCCGTGCGGTACCGGTCAATTAACGAAACCGCGCATCGATCGATGCCAATAATTACACTTTCATGCGGCAAAGGGCATCATCGTTTATGTTGGTAATTAAATTCAAACCAATCTGCAAGAAGAGGGCTGTGTTTCGCTGCCGGTTAACTCAACGTTCATTCGTTGACGTGGAAAATCTCAACTCGTTCACCTGCCTGTTTTTATTATTTTTTTTTTTTTGGTTTTGTTTTGTCTCCTCTGACGCATCTGTAATGAGCACCGAGTAACGTGACACTCCCAAGGCAAATCCCTCACTGAAGAGGTTGTGTGGCCGGATGCAAACCTGAAGCACCGCAACAACACGATACCGTTGTATCGTATTCGTTTCCTCACGAACACGAACTCACCGTCCCACCCCGGCGTGGGCAACAAGTAACACGCACCCAAACCCACCCAACACGCGTGTTGTGTACGCACCAGCGCACCACAAACAAATCACGAAAAAATGCAACACCAGCGGTTAAAACACGGTTAAAACGAATTAAACGAACGTCGTGGAACGGGATCTCCTCCACAACACTCGAGGTTGAAATACGACATCAGGACAGGAGAGAGTGATTGCACCGTTATCTGGGTGTGTGTAACGTGCGTTCCGGTTGCGTTTGTGTGTATGTGTGCGCGTGCGTTTATATATGCTCCGATAGCGCAATATTATCAGATTATTATTACTGCTCCTCG
>AXCM01008995.1:0-11091 GCA_000473375.1 Anopheles culicifacies | reverse complement strand
TCAAAACGCATGGTAATCGATTGAGAAACAGTTTATTATTGCAGTTACTATTAGAAATAGTCTAACAGTGAAACTAGATATTGTCTAACATGCGAAACGCCTCAAAGATAGATCACGAACGATTACTAGTAAAACCTGTCTGTTTTCGATGAGTAAATTTTGATTTCAACAAGTGTTTGAATTTAACGACTAGAATTTTTGTTTACCAATTAATGCAAATGGCGAGGGAGAAAATATAATCGATGTGTTTTCAATGTTATATAGTAGTTAACTGTTCTGCTTCCCTGAATGTGTATTATCGTTACCTGTAAACACAACTACCGATTGAAAATGTTACATTGAAATTGATTTTGAAACAACCGTTAAACTCTCCGTAACAAGGTACATTGCTTTTTTGTGACAATGAATCTTTCTATTTCACAATTTAGCGTAAAACTCCAACGACTGACTAAACGCGGATCTCGATGGGTTAGAATGAAATGTTAACATATCGCTTGCTACAACTTGCTTGTTATGTGAAATGTTTACGGTTTGCTATAATTTTCCAATAAAGCTCGATCTCCTTCGTACTCAACCTTGCAAACAAAATGTAATAAATTATCCTTTGCGCAATATATGGACAATTTTGTATGAGATAATACAATAGACAAAGCTTAGTGTTGCGTGAATTTGATTTAGATTCATGAATCTCAATGAATCTTTGAACTGAATGAATGATTCTAAATCTTTACTTCAAAGATTCATGAATCCTCCAAGATTCGTCACAGATTCATGAATTCTCACAGATTCATAAATCCTCAAAGATTCATTAATTTCCAAAGATTCATAAATCCTCACAGATTCATGAATCTCCAAAGATCATTCTCTTCATTTTAACGCGTTCTTGGGTGAAACGTGGCGGGAGAACCAACTATATATAAGACAATCGAAACATGGAAGAAAAACAGGAATTTTCTTTTCTTATGTCTCGATATGGTTGGTTCTCTCGGCGGAGCATCGTGTAGGCATCCCGCAAAACGTATTCCTAAAAAGATTCTTACCTAATCTCACCCAAGAGCGCGTTAAGATTGAAGAAATTTGTGAATCTTTTGAGATTCATGAATCTGGGAAGAGTCATGATTCTTGGAAGATTCGTGATTCTTGGAAGATTAATGATTCTTGGACGATTCATGAATCCTTCGACTCGACTCACTCATGATTTGAATGACTCTTCACTAAAGATTCATATGAATGACTCTTTTCATAGCGAAAACGTAACTCTTTCGAATTGAAGTTTGAACGTTCTGAATGTTGTTTAATGCTGAGTTTAGTTTTAATTTTCCACATTACCTAAACAAAACACACAATTGCATAGGCGATATGTTATCTTTCCAATTCCACCCTTGTAAAACCCTTTAATAGCGTTCGTTAACTAACTCTCAGCGATACAGTGAATCATCATTTTAATTGAAACTGGTACTAGAGGTAATGTATTAATGTAATAGTTAAAATCGATTAGACTTATCTAAAGCACGACCGGTGCGTGTGTGCGTCTTTAAATCTGCTTTAATGGTATTATATTTAGCGTTGATTTGATTATTTATGCGTGAGGAAGATTTGGTTTGTTTTAGCAAAAACGGTGTATTTAGATAATTTGTTTTTGTTTTTTTGTTTTAAGTTTGTGGTTTAGTTTTCGATAAATTACTGTGCGACCGTTGCGAATTGCTTAACTTCGATTGCCTTTTTTTGCGACATTAGCGGTAACATTATGCTTGATTATGCTGAGTTTAGTTGTTTCGGTTTGCATTATTTACTCTGCGTCCCTCCTGTCCCCCCACTTATTACTTGCTAATCACTAACATGATGATGGCACTTGCCCGAATCGAAAACCGTTTTATGCTACAACGTACTAGTAGAGTGTATAACGTGATGTTCCTGTTTTATAATTATTATTCTTGGTTCTGCGCTGCTTTTTACTTCCCGCCGAAGTAATACGGTTGAAGTTGTATAATGCACAACAAGATTGAAATGTTCCTTACTAATTCTAGGCGACCATCCGGTTCACAATATGTTAAGTTCGTTCGATAACCAGGAAATATATTTATGTTTGATTGTTTTCGTTCTGTTTAGGTGTACTGCAGTACGTTTAGTAGTGCTTGGTTTAGCCGGTTCCTTTTTAAATGTTTAATTGTATGCACTTTATCTATAGAGACTAGCTTTAAACTTTGATTTCGTCTTCGTTTAGTTTAAATATGCGTTAATACGATTTCCTCGCTAAGATTATATGTATGTTTTGTGTTTTAAATGTTTTGTCTTCACTCCAAACTTTTGTGTTTCCCCTTTTGCACTACGACTTCTCGTTGTCCGCTTTCCTACTACACTGAATCTGCTTTGTAAAGTCTTGTTTGTGATGGTAAACCATGGGAAGTACATGTGGTTCAAGTTTAAATATATAATTTATTGTTATATATATAGTATAGTAGCATTACTTGTATGCGAGAGTTGTTTGTATATGTATATAATATAGTAGTAGCTCTGCAAGTTTCACATTTCCCGTCCCGTTGCAGCACTCCCCCTACAGAGAGGCAAGAGGCGAACGGGTGAAGTCGATCCCTTTGTTTCATGCGTTGCATTTTAGCGTTTTGTTGTGTTTAGTTTCTGTACACACAGACACACATGTATAGCGCAATCACGTTCGTTTCTCTAAACTAAATGGTCAAAGCCTGTTTTCGGCCTGCACACGGGGACGACAATCGTTCGGTGGTAATGCAAGGCGGTTGATAGATACTAACAATTACGCTCCTATTGCAAACGTTTCTTTTTTTGTTAACAACCGATATTTTGTTAATTAACTTAAACTTAAACCAACTTCAATACACGGTTCCCTAATCTACTTACTACGCTAAATAAACACAGTCCGGGATCGAAAACGATAGAGCTTTGGTTGAAAAGAATTTCTTCCAGCAAAAGGAACGACGACGTTTCTCTTCCAATTGGCTAATGATTTGGCAAATTTTGAAATATAACAACAATTGATTTGTAGCACCCGTGCACACACACAAACAATGAGCAAATAGAAAGCGTAATTTTGGTCGTGAAATGAAGTGATTGTGTGCAATGGTTCAACCAGTGTTCCACATCACAACAACACAAACGTGTTTGCTGTCCGGCGGTTTGGCAATATGTATGTATGTATGTATGTATGTATGTAGAGCGAAAAGGCACGAGATAAGTGTAATCCCAATTTGTAGAATGACTCGGTTTTGGTAGCCGTCGTTTTGCTTTGGTCGAATGATTTAGCTTACGTCCGTCTTTAAGTCGCCATTGCCAAGAGCAAAGAAGGAGAGGCCTTTCGATGGCTTTAAATAAGCGTTTTTGGCGTGTTTCTAGGTCCACGGATAAAAGTTACTAAAGAGCACCGTTCCTACCACGGTGTACCCGAAAAAGTACACCAGAATGGCTTGCTGGCGTCCATTCAGCCAGCGAAAGTCCAGCAGATCGCTCAGCTCGATGTGATTCAGCACATGGGTACAGCTGTTTTCTTCCCCATCCTTCACTTGCTTCGATAGCTTCCGGATCACTTGCCGCTTGATAAACGTCCGCTCGCCCGTAAAGTATTCGGCCGTGTACCAATACAGTACGGGGCTGGCAGCGCACAGCAACCGGGTGGTAACTTGCACGTGCACAAACAGCAACGAAAAGATGGTCAGTACGAGCGCGTGAACGACAAATACCAGCGCAAACCGATCGTACGGGCGCATTACTTTGTGTTGCTTCTTAGTCAGACGGAACAGCCCCAACCGTACGGCATAATCCCAATTTTCGCACAGGTATTGATAGGAGTTGCTCAGCACCAAATAAATGGCCGGCAGTGCCAGTAGGAAGTTCGGTAGCTGTTTCAGCTCGTAGTATCGCAGAAAGCCCACGTTCCAGTAGTGACTCTGCACGTACGAATAGGACAGGGGCAGCAAATCCGTGCACCAGGGTGATGAATCGTCCGTCTTATTGCCGGCCAGTACGAGCCCATGCTGCACCGCATACTCGCGCACATGGTCGGGGAAGTTAAACTTTTGCACGAAGCAAAACAGATAATAGTTGTACACCTGGGCGATGCCGTAGTGGAACAGCACGATGATCAGCATCGAGAAGAGCCGCGAGCAGATGCAGATGATGTTGTGGAAGTTGTACTGGGCGACGATGCGACGCATGGCAAAGTACAGCACGAAACCGATGTTAAACATACCGTTCGAACGGCACAGAATCGAAAGGCTTAGCGGGATGGTGAGAAAGATCGACGTCACATCCTCCATGCACTGGTACATCACGACGAAGGATAGCCACGCGTACATACTTTCCGTGTACGGGGCGGTGAAAAAGATGGAGGCTGGATTAAAGCAAAACAGTAGGACGGCAATTTCTGCCTTCTTCTGGCTACCGAGTACGTGCCTGCTCAATCGATACAGTGCTTTGGCTGCACCGGTAAAGCAGACCACATTCAACAGTACTGCCAACAGGAGCGAAAGCTCTCGGTAGCTCACGAACGTCACCACCTCGTAGCTGCTGAGCGCACTGCTCACGATCTTTAGTATGAACGGGAACAGCGGAAAGAATGCGAGTGCATTCTCGTACGTGTAGCCATGCTCGGCAATGTGCAGGAAGTACTGGCCATCCCAGCGGTTCAGTCCACCCAGCGTGAAGCGTACCACCGCATCTAGCGGTCGTTCGGGTGCGTCCTTATCGTGTGGTGCCAGAAACACTCCAGCATCGTGATCCGGCAGTACTGCATTAGCGAACAGCTGTAACACTATCACGAACAGACGGCTGCCAATGGCCAGCTTGGTGATTGATATGTGTAGAAAGGATCCGCTGGATGGTGGCAGTTCGGTCATGGTTGGCGAGTCCGTCCCTCTGTCGTGTACCGTCGTTTCTCTACCTGCTGCTGCTGCATGTTGGCTATGTCGATGATGTTGGTGTACATGATGCGTTTGGTGGGATTTCCCATTGCCTACTAGATGCGACCTTCGCTTTGGTGACGAAGTGCCACCGTTGTAACATTCCGAACGCATTTTTGCACCTCCGATTCCGATGAGCAGCAGCGATACATTAAATCATTTCCAC
This sequence comes from Anopheles culicifacies, assembly GCA_000473375.1. Lineage (NCBI taxonomy): Eukaryota > Metazoa > Arthropoda > Insecta > Diptera > Culicidae > Anopheles > Anopheles culicifacies. Next base: position 5,994 of record AXCM01008995.1, on the reverse strand, counting down.
CCAAGACACCGCAGGCATAGGGATGGCGTGGAACGGTATTATGTCAGTGCAGGAAACGAACGGTTGCTATGTTATCGATGAAGCATTTGCACAAAAATGCCGAAACCAAGTTCTTCGGGATTTATCTTCCGTCGAACGTCAACGAAAACTTCACTACACACCAGTCTGGCCCCTGGAAAAGAGAGAAGAAATTGTACTCAGGCTTGATGGCTTTGATTTTCGTAAAAAGGCGACAAAATAGACTACCCGAATTTTGTGTAGTGGTTATAAAACTATAAACTTTTTCTTGCACACTCAGTCATGATGCACACCCGCTGACCGAAACGAATTTTTACACTCTGTTTCACTTGATGGAAAATCCTGATACAAAATCTTTCTTCTTTCCCCGGGGCCACAACACTGCGTGGCTGGGATGTTCGTCCGTTTGTTGCACGGTACTGCGCGTGTCTCGTTGACCGCGTGCGTCGCGAAGTGACGATTCCTTCGGGTTGGCCTCCCACAACGAATCAAACGACCAAAACAAAAGATCACGATATTGGTTTTTCAAGCAAACAAATCCTAACCTAAATAAACTCGGAACCGATGATAAGTGGGGATGGTGGGATGGGGTTTTCCCGGTTTTGTTTATTTTTTTTGCGTTGTGCATTACTACGACCGCCAATTAATGCTGGCAGTTTACTGCTACTACCGCGAGCGGCTGCCGGACCACAAAATATTGGGATAAAATGAGCCGTTTCCGGAGCTCGTTCGGTTTGGTTGGCGAAGACACGCGCACGCGTTCGTTGCACATTTTCCGCGTGCTCGGAGTTCGCGCGAGCAGAAGAAAAATAACCGTGCGTACATTTTATTATTAAACAGCAAAAGGAAGGTAGCTGAAATTACTTACGGCAGAACAGCGAGCACCAGGATACTAGCAAGATTCAAATACGATTATTCTTGAGTTATGCACTCTTTTGCCTGCTTTAAACCACACAGGAAATCCATTTCTGTGCCAGAAAACTTTGTTTAATTGCAAATTTTCCAAGACACGAACTACATAACAACAATCTGCATCCTTCGGCTTGATCAAACGGTCCGGCAGGTTCAGTCGGTGTGTATGCTTTTGGCAGCTGATCGATGAGATTCTGCGTTTTTTGACATTTGTAGGAATCGATGAATGAAAAACAAGACAACTTTTAACAAATGATCGGGCTTTTTATGTCCTGTGGGGTACGATAACAATCAAAATAATAAAAATCAATTTCGTTTTTTCGTTATAAATCCCAGGTCAGAAGACAGGCATTTCTTTAAATATGAAAAATATGGTTAGTTGGGGAATTTCCGGGATATCATTCCGGCCGGATAATCGAAGGATCACGTTCGAAGTCATGTCAAACTGCGGTTGGTCTGTTTTGTACTCACCTTGCCGTAGAGGAAATTGCAAGCTGCTGTGTTTTCTTTGTTATGATGCATAACAATTTTCGTATCCGTGTGTTATTTTGCAGTTCTTGATTTTGCGACGCGTAGTGATGATGAATTCCTAATCTGATCATTCAACGCCTTGCTCGATGTGGGACTGCGCAGTGATCGGTTGCCCGAACGGCAGGTTCAACGCTCAGAAAAGTTTGGACCGTGTCTCTTTTCATGTGTTTCCACATCCAGTGCGTGAATCAAATCGCTTTCGGCGATGGCTTTCCCTGATAAACAATCCGCGGTTGCAGCGCATGAACCCGTTGAACGTGTTCAAAAGTGCTCGAGTCTGTCGTCGTCATTTCGGGCCGGATTGTTTCAATGGCATGTGTCGTAATTTGCTTCCGATCGCCATTCCTACGCTACATCTTCCGGAGGTGCGGCCCGTAGCCTTGGTGCAACCGATGGATGCGGTAGGCGATGAACTGGAACATTTACTCCGAGAAGAGCGCAGACAGCAGTTGAAGCGTCATGGCGCTACTGAGACACCGTACGGCGATGAAGCTAATGAAATTGGCAAACGGGCCAGGATAGGCGTTACTTTGATGTCGTCGGACGTGGATGAAGCTGAATGCAACATGGGTGACCGGTATTTCGACAGAATTATTGCGTTTGATGTAGATGAAGAATATGACGATCGATCTCTGGCCAGCGATTCAAGAATATCGCCAGTATGTGATGGAAACTATGGACTGACGAGTTTCAGCGGGTTGGTAATGAGCACAGCCGAACTAAACACGTTGAAACAGGTCGAAATACTGAATGAACCACCCGAGACGTTGCTGAACGATTCCCCACCACCACCGGATGATCGTTCCCGTGTGTCGATCGAACAGGGCTACGAACAGCTCGTTCGAGAATTCGCTACTGAGGCTAGCAATGAAGAGCAGGAGCAGCAAGTCCAAAGAAAGGAGGATGTGGTAACCAACAATCGAGGAGAATCATTGCTAGAAGAAAGTACTACGAAACAGACCGGGATGGAAGAATTTCGCAAAGGTATGTATAGATTAGAACCGATCAGTACAAGTTACATCACGAATCTTCCCAAAACTCTACAAGAACATCAATAAGCAACATTACTCGAAATGATTTAATATAGGTTTGCAATTGGCGGCGCTTGTGTGACTTTATATCTTCAATCAACTTTCTGTACATCATTCACGGTTGCTCCAAGCCATAACCAATCTGTTGGTCCAATAATTGGGGCTTTTTTAATACAAAAGAAAAAGAAAAACAAAACGGTTGGAGTGATTGGTGGCCCCGCGTGTACTGTCTCTTTTGCAAACGGTCACTGTGCAGGTTGGTTGAAAATGGTGGTTAACAAGCTTTTTGTTGTTTTTACTAAATTATCCTAATCGAACGATAGTTTTGAAACATTTTCGTTTACATGTGACCTGGAGAAACTTAGCCTACACATAGGTTATTAGTACGTTACTTTTTATCAAAATTGGAAGATTTGTTTTGTTTAAAAATATTTAGTAAAGTTTATATTTTATAGTTTTTAAATATAAAACACGATTTAAGTGTGGAAAACTAAACATATACATCGTTTTTATGTTAGGCTTTAATCTAACGAATAGTTCATTTAATTTGAATATTAAAAACTGCTTGGTGCGCCAGTGATTTTTATTATGGTTGACGAAAATTCGTACTTCTGTTAAGCTATCGTTCCCACAATCAGGCTTATCAGAGCTTTTTAAGCCTTCGGTCATAGGTATAATAATATAATGTTCTTAATTTAAGTTTAGTTTGTTTGTTTTTTGGTTCAATCTGTGTTAAACACATAAATTTATTACGTTGATCATCGTTCCAAACGATCGAACAATCTCCGCAAACCAAACTTTGTCCGTTTATTTAGATTGCAAATGTCAAAGTGTGCAATCTTTTAACGAAACTAATGTCAAACCGAACCATCTTGTTTAACGAAAGTATCAATCACTCAACGAAACGTCACGCTGGATGTGTAAATATATCTCATCGTGAAACGGATTTAAACTTGGTTCTGTAGTGGAGCAGCTAATCGCTCTATGGTTGGAAATTTCGAAACAACACCCAAACATACGCCTGCCTGCACAAAGGATATTGTTCCACTGTGAATCAAACCCAAACAGCGTGCGGAACCGGGTTACATACTCGGCGTATGCAAAAGGATTCGTCAAGGATCGTCGTGACAGAGAATAGAGTCGTGTCGTGTGTGGGTTTGTGTGTGAGTGAGTGAGGAAAGTTTTTTTTCTCCCACCCCTGATACGCGGCCCTTAGCTGCTGCTGCTTGAAAATCGCGGAGAAAGTTGCAATCATAAAGTTACGAGTGCGTGTCGGCATTGCTAAACGCTACCAGAATCTGCGAGCTAGGAGGCTACAAAAAGGAACGGAAGGTGGTGTTGGTGGTGTGTCCAATTGCTTCAAACCCCGCTTTAACAAAGGTGTGCGATACAAACGTAAAAGGCGGTGGTGACGACTGGTGATTAGCCGCTCCCCATCTGAACGCAACGGGACGCATTTAAAGGTCCTGCGAACGGTGTAGAAACAGGAAGCAACGCAGCAACGTCAAGGATTTAAAGAGGTGTAAAGGAAACGACGGTCCCAGAATGTTGCCATGTAAGAAAGCAAAAGCATTTTCCGGGAGTGGTCTGCCCATGTTTTTTTATGGTGTTTTGTAGCTTTTACTTAGCAGTAGAATTGCGGACCAAATCAATTACTCTTTGGGTGTCCATTTTTGTGTTCCCTTTCAATGCGTGTGTGTGTGTGTTTGTGTATTTGATTGTGCAGGTTACTATACGTTCTTGTGAGCGGCTTTAACGTAGTTTAATTATATAATACTTGTGTGGATGGTGTGGTCATTTATGTGATAATAGTACGTGGCTTTGGTTCTGCTGCATTGGTTATGTTGCTTTTTCACCAAATTCGGTTGTAAAGCTGCTATGAGGATTAAGTCTTTTGGACGTCTCATATCCCCATACCACGAAGCCGCTTACAGTAACATGATCTAATTAAAGATTTCTGGAAGCCCTGGCTGCATACGGCAACTCGTCGAAATACGGGAATTCAAACCAGTGACCATAATTTCACTGCATGAGCTTGATTACAAAGGCCATTCCCTAATTAAAGATGAACGCTATTAATCGTCAAGATCAACGTGGCATCCGATCGGATGTGCTGCGGTAGATCCTGTGGACGTGTTCTGTAGCGATAAGCGGCCATAGCGGCAATCTATGCACATCCGCATTTCCTTTGTGTAGAACGCTGTTGCTATGAAACAACATTCACTCCATGCCAAGCTGGATTTATTGTACCGAAGCGAAGAAGGTTTCGTTTTCACTGGGGCCCAAAGCAGACGCACACGGTATCTAGGTCAACGTTAGTATAAACCGCACACGAACGGCGGACGGAAAGAGAACGACGAGAACACGTATGCCATATATGCAATGCAATGGCCACCGCGATGCGTACGATCCTTAGGTGGTGTATGTGTACGCATGCAAAACATACAAAAATGGGGAATGAAACATTAGGCGATGCTAAAGAGAAAAATGGTGCGCAGCATTTCGTGTTTGACACAAAAAACAAAGGAAAAGAAAGTGATTCATCGTGCATGCGTGTGCGTCTTGTGTGACCAAAAGGATAAACAACTAAACCCAGTACGAACCATCATCATCCCACCGTTCCTAGTGAACAAAGGCACACCAAATGCAGTCGCCGGGTGCAGAGCAATCAAAGTAGGCAAGATTGGTTGCCAGTAAAGAATGGTGCTGGTTTTTAAAAATAATTTTACTACCGTCTCGTTGCGCTGGGTTTGTTTTTTTTGTGTGTGTGTCTATTCAGTTCGATAAGGACAAGCGAGTGTGCAGATTGTAAAATGGATGTACAATCTTTCCGATTAGGGTTCCCTAGCAAAGGAGTTTTATAGCGGTCACATTTATTTACAATGCAGAACAAAAACGCAGCGCTTCGGTGAAGATCATTAGTGATCGTACGTTTAAAACATTCTTCCTTTAAAGTCTTCCACGCAAAACTTCACTTCCATGTAAGAGAAATAAATAATTGCGGCTCAGGTCTTCGAACGGGACAGGACCGAGGTTCGTACGGGGGCCGTTCTCTCGGTACGGCGGACTGGCTGTCCTGTTGCGGGTACAATTCAAGCCAAGAAAGCCAGGAATGGCAGGCCAAAACCCCTCTCTCGAGGTTTTCGTACCACAAAAAAAGAAGAAGACGCTGCTATACACTTGTTCGTTGTTTACAGGGTTCGTATGTATTTTAAACGGTAATAGATTCCGTTCCACTCCGTCCCATGCGTTGTTTACGTTTGCGTGTATGGCTTTCTTTCCGCCGTACATGTTATTTGCCATTGTTCAGGGCACTGCCCCGTTGTTTATCTTGCTCATTACAGGATGCGACTTGAGGCACTTGAACGTTTGTTTATGTGGTTTTCCTTCAGATTAGATCTATGGCAGGAATATGGCTGAGCGGAAGGAAAAAGTACACCTTTAAACAGTGATAAGCATGGGACAGTTAACATGGTACTTTGGTCATGTCAAGTTTACTCTG
>AXCM01008991.1:0-11102 GCA_000473375.1 Anopheles culicifacies | reverse complement strand
AACGTAAAGCTAGACGTTTTCCTTTGAACATACAGTAATTGAAATAATACCATCCATCCTGTTGCATAAAGTACATGAAGAAATAATGAGACGAAAACAAGAAAAAAGGCCTTTCTTCTATCTTTCCACTGCTTGCATGTATTCAGTATCGTCCCTTGCGGCCATTGTCGTTACGATCGTTCTTTCTATCTCGGCTGCGAGATCGACGACGGTCCCGGGAACGATCACGACCACCACCAATACCACCGCCACCTCCACCACCACCACCGCCGCCGCCGCGACGAGGCGACCGTGAACGGGATCGCGAACGTCCACGGCGCCTAGAGTACAAGTAGCGACGCAGCTCGCGCGATATTGGCTTAAGATGCATGAAATTGCAGAACCCGGAACGCGTGCATTCGCCCATCTCGTACTGTCTACAGCACGCCTCGCGGAAATCGGTTACTGGCGACAGTTCAGAGTAAACCGGTCTTCCGCCAAACCAGCGATTGTTCAGATCCTTGGCCGCTCGTTCAGCGTCTTCCTCGCGGCGAAACTTTATGTACACATTGCCCACCAAATGATCGCCAAGATTATCGCACACGTTCATCTCTTCGATTTCACCGTACTTGTCTTCGCACTCGACGAACACGTCCTCGAAAAAATTGTCATAATGCTCCTGCATCTCTTCGTCCGACACGTTCGCTACCAGATGGCTACCGTCGGCCGATTTGGCCGAGTTTTGAGGGTTTACGTACAGGTTCTGCAGTAGGCAGGTTTGCGAGAAGGTCGGCTTGTTGTGGATGCGGGAACAGCGGTCCCCATGTCGACAGGCACCGATTTTAAAGTAGAAAGAGCAGTTGACCCTACAAGAAAAGCATAATGTATTTCCTCGCAATACAACTACCCGTATCTCTCCCACCTAATGGCGGCAAAGAAACAACAAACTTCAACCAAACACCGACAGGCGCCGTTCGGAGGGGAGCCCCGAAAGTTTGAGCCAAAAACGAACGAAAACTACCGTACTTACTTGTCTTTTTCGGTTCCAAAAATGGAAGCCAAGTATTCTGCCATCGTTGCGCGTTATCTTTGGCTGTTGAATATACTTAATTATGTAGTTATTTCGTTCGGAAGCGCTTCAAACAATCCCAGCGAAGAAGATGAATACGAGTTGTCTTTTTCTTAACAAAAAACTGAAAGATGGCGAAGTGACAGCTGGAGTGTGCTGTCAAAATGCGTACCGCCAGCATTCGATCAGTTTTCTCGAATTTCGAACAACTATTCGAGCAATTTCTCACAGCATATCAATTTTCTGTTTATTTTTGAATAATTAGTCTCAAAATTGCAACTTTTGTAAGCAAAACAGCTGAAAAATGATGAAAATTCAAAAGAAAACCAAAACCATGGAACTACGGAATGAAATTGATTGTAATTCATGATTCCAAATGCTAATGATGGAACAAAGTTGGAACGCAATGTCCAATTAAAGGCAACTACACATTTGATTTGGTTTTTTAATTAATTTTTATCGTAGTTCAAATGCTTTTTATATAAAAAGTGATAATTTGCGTTAATCTATTGCCCATTTAAACGGTGACAGCTGATGAAATAGCCAAAACGTCAAAAATGTTCGTTGGGTAATGTTTTTCTTCAAATTTGACTGTTTCCATGCTTCGCAACAAGAGAGAAAACAAAGAGAAACCCACGAATGTAGGGAGTGGGGTGCGTTGTGTGTGTATTCTTCGTTTCGCGAATTCGCATATCGATCGCGTATGATCGGCCACCGCTATGGCCCTTCATCATCGGTACCGGTAAAGCCGCCAATGGGGAGAGGGAAACTCCGAACTACCCAGCAGCAGCAGCAGCATCCACCACCCGCTTACGGTCGCTGCATCGCGCAGGGGTGATGCAGCCGCTGGTACAACACAGTCATCAGCAACAACAGCAGCAGCAGCAGCAACACCACCGGTCTGTTAGTAGCGGTAGTACCCACTTCGGCCTAGGCGAAATAAAAGTTGCCCCTTCGCTGGAAACCACTTTCAGTCCGTTTTATGCAATAGAGGTGTTCGGTGGTTCCGCGCATACGGCGGAGTGCGATTCGTGTAGCAAACCTTAATTTCCTGGTGCGCTCCATCGATCCTGCTAGGGGGTGTGGGGAATATTTGACGGATTTGTTCCTTGGTTCCTCAATACCGGACAAACGTCCTGCAACCCTTACGGGGGTGTACGCGCGTGTGGTGGTGTTAGTGTTCATCCTGTGTGTGGTTTCGCTGTGCTGTGTGGTTCGAAAGTGAGAGTTTCGCTAAAATTGGGTCGAACGGTGGAATAAAATCGAACGGGAGGGAAACACCAGTTTCCCTTTCATTACGTTCTAGGCTCAATCGGGGTGCAAAATAAAGAAATAACCGTGTTCGAAAGATAATTTCAAAAAAGGTGGTTGCTGTGATTGTTGCTACATTTTCACACCGTCCAGTAAAGCAAAACGGTGCTGGATGACTAGATGAGAATCCGGTTGCAGTAAAACCTCCCCCATTTTCCAAACGCGCAAACATGTCACCTTTGCCACCGTTGCACGAGGATATGGAAATGCGGCAGTGTAGTGAAATCAATAAACGTGAGCATTGGAGGCGGAAAACCGATAGCAACACGGGCAGCGGTTGGCCACACGGTTCGGCCATCTCAAGGATCGACCGTTTGGTTTCGTCGGTCGCGACAGTGGGTCTGCTGTGGTTAGCTATTATTGGTTGTACGCTGGCGGTCGCCAGTTCCGTGCATGATGGCCACTGCAAACATCTGCATCCAAAGGCGCACGAGGTGAGTGTGATTTTTGAACCAAATTGCAGGTTTTCTTTTTAGCGAAATTATAGCGACAGCGATAAGAAGTTGTTCATGGTGGATGCTGGAACCATAAATACGCCATGATCGTTTATCCACCCGTGTTTCGTTTTCGCTGTTGCCGGACGTTTGCAAACAATCTTGATTCATGATGCTAGTGTTAGGTTCATATCATAACACCAATTGCCGGCAATTTAGAAGGTGATCGTCTGGTAAAGACCAGTGTGCATTGCTGACCGATCGGATAGCGCGGATAGAGTATCTTCCGTAACGGGAGATACTATAACACTTCCGGTGTGAGTTACACTCACGAATGCACTGTATGGCTATGGTATTATAGCAAATTTGTCTAAAATTTAATACCACTATAAAACGACCGCAACAATAAGCTCCACAGAGTCGTCGTAAAATGTTGTACCAAAAATCAATAATGTATGTTCTTGGTCTCCATGTCACGAAAGGCACGACATGCACGTGCACGTCATACAATGAACAGTTGGAAAATTATCATCATTATGCAGACGGAGTGATTGCAGTAATAGGAGATCGTCCCAGTATCGAGTCGGCACGAAGGGAAAGGGAGAGAAATAAAGACGTGTTAAACATAGTTAAAAACGATCACACCCCAACCCGGTCCCGCAACCCGTGGCTAGTGACAAAACGTGTAATGAAAATATTGATTAAATATGCGTTTTATGCACCAATTCGCCTTTTTTATGCTACCCATCGCACCCATCGCCAGTATAATGCACACGCTGTGAACGGTGGAACATACGCGGCTTTGCGGTCAAAACGCACAACACACGAAGGATCAATCAATCCGGCCCGTCCGACCGGTGCTGCTGGTCAGTGTTTTGTTACAAACCTTTGCGTGCTTCGACTAGACAAATGCAGCTCCTTGCAAGGCACCGCTCCCGCCGAAAGGTTCGTTGAGCCCCATGCTCTTACAACATGCCTCTAAATGTCGCCTCCTAAATTCATGCTGTCTGACCAAGCCTGACAACATCATCGTGCTGCCCCGTGTCTCGGTGGCTTCGGGTTTCTCACCCCGCGGCGTCGATCATCATCCGATTGAGGTATTGAGTTTGTTAGGTGGTAGGTAAATTTTCACGATCACCACACAACAGCAACTTGATTAACATGCTTTACGTTCGATTTTACCAACTCAACCACCGGTTCGGTGTGGAAATTGTTTCACGCCAGTTGCCAGTGGCGGTTCAAATTTCACGCTGATTGGAGGATCACGGGCGAGCTAAAGAAACGTTTGGCGAGCTGCGGAAACCACTGATAGAAAATTGATCAATATTAATCGAATTTATCGGTATAACAAATCAAAATAATACACCAGCTTGATATCAATATTAGATAATAGGAAATCAGCCAACACGTATCATGTTGCAAGATATGAATGACGTGTATATGAAAATGAATAACTTCGCCTACGTACAGATGTGTTTGATGGACGTGATTATCATTCATTGCTATTTCGAAATAAATTGTTTTTTCGTATAGAACGGCCAGACCTTATTGCTTCGAAATAAATTGTATAATCGATAGAATTATTCACCTTAATAGGGCTTTTGGATATTACGCATTGTATCAATTGCGCTATTGCATCAAATTTGTAAAAATAGTACAACGAATAATACGAGTACACCCGGGATAAGGTGCCCCTTTCACGGTTTGGAAAAGGAAATGTCTCTAAACCAATGTGAATTGCATTATCTATTAAGTTTAATTTTTAGTTAAGTTTATAAGTTTATAAAAAAAAACAACGCATAATTGACAAGAAGATATGAACAACAATGTATTAAAAAACACTTCTGCTAAACTACATGAAACCCCTCAAACTTCAGCTTAATAGCGCTTTACTAGAAGCTTAATGCTTCATTTGACGCAAGTAAAACGATAAGCGATCATGATTGATTGTTTCCGAGTCGATGCAAATAATGATCCGAACGTTGAACTTGTCATGATTCTGCCGGATCGCTCTCCTCCTACCTTCCGGTACGCAAACGATCATCCACCAGTATGGAGTGTCCGCCCGCGCGCAAATAAGCAGAACAGAAATATAGCTATTGTTGTTACTAATTTTCGCATCCTACCTGCTGACAGGCTGCCCAGACGGTACTCGAAGCTCGGGGCATCGTGATCGTGTTGAATGGGCTCCACCGTTTCCACCGCTTTCCGGTAGAATTGTACCACAACCGCCGTCCAGTTCCGAAACACATCTATCACACGGTGCGGAGCGTAGGCACTTGCGCTCGTGGGTCCATTTACTGTGGTCCAACCATTGATGTGTGTCAAACAGGGAAACCATACGCTAGCTGTTTACAATCACACGGTTTCGCAATCGACCGGTGGAATAATAAATAAATATTTACTACACACCAAGCGCATACGGGCGGTACACGAAACATCCATTTGTCCTTTAAAACTTGTTACCCAAAAAAGGGGGAGAACTAGCTACGCATAAAGAAGTAGAAGAAAAAAAGCCAAACCCTCCAAATTTTGCTGTCCGAAAAGGGTGATAACGAAAGGTACGAAGGGTGACGATACTTCTCGAATCGCCTACATACGTCCCATTGCTGAAAAGCTTCTCACGCTTGCTAGCGAATGGATACCACTACTAGCCGTCGTCTCCCACTTGTGTAATAGAACCTTTTTTTCTTCCCCACTAGGTAAGGCCCCCGTGTCGTGGGATACGGAAATGTGACAATGCTGTGCGCCCCATCGGTGGCTATTTAATGTTCATGGTCACGTTTCCGAAGTGAACTGCTTTTACGGTGGAGAGAATTTTCTTTCCACGACTGAAAAGTACCATACAGTAATTAAGTGTCTTTTTAAAGTCTGAATGTGAAAAAAATCAACTCCATTATAAAACCTGACCTGTTTCAAAGTTTGGGAGCGTTCTAGATGCGTTTCCACTCAATTACGTTCAATGATGAATGATCGATGTCACAGATCATTGCATTGTTTGCAGTACAAAACTTCCTTTCCCCGGCATCATTCTCGTAATGGAACTTCCTCTCACAGTGACATAGACAATCGGTCGCTGAGAAGTTCATAATCATTTCGGGTCCGATCAAGATCGAACGCACCGCGTGATGCGAATGATGTTACAAAGATGGCAAACTTCCTATATGGAACCATCTCATCGACTTGTACGTGTGTTTGTGTGTATGTCAAAGGTCTTGCATTGTGCACGGTAATTGTTGCACAGAACCTTCTATTTTTCCATGCCACAGTAGTAGTAGTAATGCCACCACGAGAGATCCCCAAGCGGGCGTGACTAACGATCACGATCGGCGAGGATCAAAAACGGCAAGGAATCAGTACACAGGGTAAAAGGGTAGAACTGTTGGGTTTCGGTATTGGTCGAGGTCGGAACACTGATTCATACTGAAGTAAACGTTTAAGAAGGGGATTGGTACCGTTCAACTACCGGACGGTTGTCGAAATCGATCATATTGGGTTATTGGGATATTGGAAGTTTCACTCCACCATTAAGCCGTCGTCACATTTGCAAAATTATTGGTTCAATTGCGTGAAATGTCGCCACCCTGCTGGCGAATTGGTGGCAAATGCCTTGAATACCCTCTAGGATCCAGACCGTAAGTTTGTTAGGTCTGTCACTTTCAAGATTTTGACAGATGACCCTATTTTAATATTTAAAGCTTGTTTTTCTTTTTAGATAAAAGACTAAACTTTACCGATTCTATCGTGTACCGTTCGTGGCAAGAATGTTCGACCACACCCCATAAAATGGTGTATAACGATCCATCTCTGAGTGCTTTCATACCTTGATCCAGTCGACGGCGGACGATGGCGGTTTCAGAATCTCTGTCGTTTTTGGCAAACGGATTGTGTTCGGTGGGATAAAAGAGGAAAACCCGGCCGCTACATTAAGGGTAGCACACCAAAGACAGTTAGAAACGATCGATTTTCATGCGAACACGCCTAGTTGGACGTGGATAATCGAGGGAAAAAGGTCCAAACCGCAGCAAACGGGAGAGAAGAAACGGTAACGGTGTCGCTGTAAAATAAAATCCCCCCCCCCCCATTACACCATTCGCGGTCGCAAAGGCCACGGGTGTGTTGCCGGTTGGTGTGTTTCGACAAAAAGGTCGACGAACGCCGGCCGCACTCAATGCACAGGGTGTGCCCGCCCGCCACAAAACCACAACCAAATGTGCGGTCTGTTGGTGGTGCTTGGTGGGCGCATCTGGTTGAAGTAAATATATTGTGAAAAGTGGCAGAATCTGCAATCGAATAGTGCAAGGGAAAAGCTGTGGAAGAACTGTAGAATATGGGTGTCACTGACCTGTCTTAATGCAGGACTTCATCTTTTACCGGCTTTTAGATGCGATTGTCAAGGTTCCGGCAAACGCTAGCCGAGGGTGTTGTAGAAGTTGATAATCGAAAGGCTTATTTGCTTGAAAAACGGCTCAACGATAAGTGGTACGCACTTGGTGGGATAATGCAAACACCTTCGTTCCAGCATCGACGACACTGCAACGCAACGGCTAAATGTTCATAAATCGCCACCAACCAAAGCGACTGTCCGGTGCCTCTTTCTCGAACGGCGCCAAACGACGCCCGACAAGATGTGTGCAAAAGTGAAAGACCTTCATTAATGTGCGCGTCTACCATCGCCGATCGTTGCAGATCGGTACGCGATCGAGGTTTGCTGTTGGGCATTGGCTGCACCGTGCCCAGGAAAAAGTAGGTGATGATGCATCTCTCGCAAGCAGCAGCAGCAGTCAGTATTCGCGGGTTTGGACGCTTTCTCGGGTCTTTGGTTCGGTACCGGTTCGGTGGAGTTGCATTGGAGTTCGGAAAGAAACTTGAACTCCTCCGTTACAGTCCTATGACGCTGTAATGAATAGATACATCCAAGCGCGGTACTGACTCTGTTTACCTTTGATCGTAAAATCAAAACATAAAGAGGGAGTATATTATTAACCTTCCTCCATGTTTGCTTTTCGGTTCGGGTACACGAGCAAAAGACGCTTCGGAAGTGTTACCTGGAGTTATAAATTACAGTAATTGGTAAGAAATGGACATTGAAGTACATGGACAGAAAATGATAGCCATGACATTTTTCGGAAGCACTGAAATTGTATCCATTCGCTGGAGAGCGACTGACAGCTTCGCCAATATACGATCACCCGCGAATGATCAGTCACAGTGAACTCTCTTGGCGATTACTTGATGTGAGTTCCTCCTCGTGGGGTTTTAAGTAGCCCTAATTAGAATTCTGTTTTTGTGAAGAACAGATCAAATATCTGGAACATGCAACTTACAAGGTTGCATTAGGTGCTTTACGTTTAGGAGTCAGCAATATCGACACCTGCTACCGTCTGTTCGCACCGGAGTGTAAACATCTTGACCACACTCTAGAAACCGCTTTTTGAATGGGTAAATCAAATCAATTACCATATGCATGTGGTATCTGAACGGTAGTCGAGAGACCATTAGACCACTGCTGTATCCAAAGCCGATCGAAGGTATTACTCGAGACCCGTTGTTAAGCCCCGTTAAATACATGCCTCATCGTATGCGCGAACGGCCTAACCTTGAAAGCGCCAAAGAGGTTGCACTTGACATTAGCAAACCATGCCCGGGTTTTGCTTAGAATCGGAACAAGGCATTGGCCATCGGACGAATTGAAGGTGGATTTTTCAATTTTAAGCTCATCAGCGTTAGGCAAACTTGCGTGCGCACTAATTCCAACTCGAGAAGCTAAGTCGGAAGTTAAAATTGTAGCTAAAATGTAAAGACTCCCTCGGAATGGAGTTTTTTTTTAAGTTCAAGTTTTCAACCTATGCTTCACAAGACCGGTTAGTTGCCCACCGGGTTAGTTAGACGGAACGTGCTGTTCAACTTTCAGCACGTTACAGTGTGTAGCTCGCTTAAGTAACTTCCAAGCTTCCCATGGAGAATGGTTTGTAACGGCTAACCGAAGGTCACCGTCTAGTCAGGTTAGAATCAGATCAGAGCCTACACATCGGTTCAGCCTCCGTTCCGTTGCGGATAGGTGATGGGTTTTGCCAAGTGCGCAATCGCTCGGGACAGGTGTGGCTAATGAAACAACCGTATTAATACTGGCACGGTAAGGCGATAGGCGATCAGTTTGCTAAAGGATCTTACAAACTTAGCGAAGGAAGCGTGTACACGGAATAGAATCACAATTAATTGATGCTAATCTAGTGTGAAAAAGAGGAACTAACCCCCTTCTAGTACGGTTGAAAGGGTCTCGATGGGAAAGGAATTTGATTTGCGTAGACGTTGGACATGTTCTCGCTTCGGCATATATACTTGCGCTGTTATTCAAATTCATATTCTTCTCGTTCTCGTCTAATCCCTGCGTAATTGATACATCCCCCCCGATTTTAGAGAAGACTTGAAGAACCTGTTAAACATCACATCGTAAAGAATGCTCTCGAGGGAGTGCCAATCTGTAGCTGGGTAGCAAATACCGGTACACTCGGAATCGAAGGGTCATGAATTTGTTGTGCTTGCTGTTGGCGTAATTCTCTACTGCCACTCTTCAAACTGGCGATGTGACGTAGTTTTTGTTGCCGCATTAGTGTGAGAAGGGGTTTTTTTTCTTGCGCTTAATATCCTTCCTGCTCCAACAATAACCATCGCGGATGATGACAGAGAAACGCTCCAATCAGTCTCGTGCATCTCGCGCCAAACAGGCAAACGGCATCATTTCGAGGATGAAGTACGTGGTCACGTACTATGGGTCCCGCACGTCCTCCATGGCGTGTGTACCAACGGTATGGAAAGTGTGTCGTGACGCGACTTCTCGCTGAATCGCGACACGCCTGCGTCATCGTGCATGAGCATAATCAATCCTTTATGTTGCATGTGTCAGTTATATGTCCGACCGGGGCATATGATTAATTATATCATTTATCTTGCACGCCTGATTGGTTCGGTGGAGTTTACCCACCGATGGGAAGCTAATCGTATGCCTAGAACAGTAACTGTAACTGTGGTGTGTTGTTTGTTTTTAACGACGAGTGTGACGGAGTGTGTAAGCGTATGCATAATCTTATTATTCATTCGTTTGCAAAATCGGACCAAAATGGTATGACTCACCCACTCATATGACTATGAATGAATGAGTTTTCACTTTCGATTGAAGGTCTCCTCTTTGTTTTGTCTTATTTGTTGCAAGTTAAAGAGAAAGTTGGATTCTGGAGTACTACTCCACAAAGGATGAGTGTTTTATTATGTGAAGATGTAACTGTCAACAAAACGATACGTCTGGAAGCATCAGTGAGGATTCCAGATTCTGAAAATCTACCATTGGTCAGTACTTTTACTTGTGGCATATTTTGGAGCAACAGTTTCACTCACAATTCCTCTTAATTTTCGAATCTGCAATATGGTAGTCTGCAATATTATTACCAAGCTCCTTTGGAATCCCAGTCAAGCTTACCATGTACTGCTCTCAGAGCTTTCAATAAACGGTTAAGAAGATGGCGTAGCTTGTCTTCTTCGATGGCTCTACAACTTCGAGAGGTCTTGGCATGCCATATCTGACTTCCGTGGTTGAATTTATTCGTAACAGGAAAGTAAGTCCTGAGTCTAGGGGAACGGTCCGTATAGGATTTGAACCTTGGTCCAGTTCGTTCGGAGATCGGCGCCGCTATCTGTTTTGCCATCCTACTTCTATCTAGCGCTAGAGAGGATCACCCATGATTGAAGTCTTCAGAAAACTGGAGACAGGAGATAAAACTTTGAGGATCATCAATCCTGAACTTGGCGTTGACATACGCACTAGGGCCTCCTACCATTATTTTTATAGCCTGAGGAAACTTCTCTGCTCAAAATCTCTGCCCCAATAGTCGAGGTGGGTTTATATGAAACCTATAAAATTCCAGGACTCATAAATGCCTATGAGATATGGTTCCTGTTCAAAGGGGCTGTCGGTAGGAAGATGTTCAGAAGGATTTTTGTCAAATTCAGCCAGTAAGATGACTAATTGAGCTCGTCTGGATTGGGTGGTTATGTCATGCGAATGTCACCGGACGCCCCAACCAGTGAAGTTCGTCCACATGATTAGAAGATGTGTAGTAGGCCCTATTTTTACGCCTGCCAGAAAAGCCAGGATAGTAGATTGGTTGAAGATGACTCTAATGACCATGAGTCATTAGAGCGGTAACCCAAAAATGTCAAAGTAATGAGCTGTAATATGATAAAAACCAAACCAAGCCGTTGGTACAACTTTAAGCACAGGATGCCCTTCAAATCTCTTTTAGCTCTCTCTC
>AXCM01008990.1:0-11099 GCA_000473375.1 Anopheles culicifacies | reverse complement strand
CTCCATACTCTATTTCAACTCTTAGAAAGGAGTGATTATTCCTATCTCTAATCCCGGGGGATTCCAACGTTGGCAAAGCCGACGAACCGGAGCGTGAGAAACGACCAGCAGTGAGCAAACCTTGAGGCCTCGAGAAGCATCGGGCAACCAAAGGTGCTTTTGACGGAGGCAAGCACCAGCACCGGAGCAGTCAGGACGCCTTCAATGGTTCCGTCTGCCGTGCATGTCCTATTAGGAACATGCTCTCTTCTTCTCTTCTCCATGTTTAGCAATCTCAAGAGACCGTTGGGTGTGCTTTTCTAATTTCCATTACTGGTAATTATCCGCAGCAAGATAGTCAGTCCTGCATACTGGGTATGTTTAGGGTAGGATTCTGGACCCTAAACAACTCCTGTCTTAAACCGTATCTGCTGAAAATTCTTACCTGATTGCAATTCACTAGGACCTCCAGCATCGATCGCTTCCAGGTAGCTCTCCATCAAGGTTTGTGGATCATCCGACAGTAGTTGACTTCGACGACGTCTGCTTCGTCTACTTCTTCCACGATCCGATGCGGCCACATTAAAGTCATCATTTGACTGCCAAAATTCTGAATCTATCAACAGTTTCGAAACTACAGCAGCAACGTCCAGAAGAAAAAGGTTTTCAATAAAACATCCAAAGCGAGAGCGCCGGCAGTGTCTCTTACCAACGGC
Organism: Anopheles culicifacies; assembly: GCA_000473375.1. Lineage (NCBI taxonomy): Eukaryota > Metazoa > Arthropoda > Insecta > Diptera > Culicidae > Anopheles > Anopheles culicifacies. Next base: position 10,404 of record AXCM01008990.1, on the reverse strand, counting down.
GTTAGCATTGCTCGGGAAGCTAAAGATACTCTCGATGCGGCTTTCAACAAAATCACACTTTTTGGCCAACGATTCCACAAACTGGCGCTGCTGCTCGTTCAGCGGTTGTTTCAGGATGGTTCTCAGTTGTGCTATGGCAAGAAAAGAAAAGGGAAAGATACAGACAATTTAATTTAAAAAATTACTTGTTTGCCTACAGTACGGGTCGCCCGGCCGAAGGGAGTCCTTTTTTTCCACGAATGCAATTCAATTAGTGACAAATGGAATGAAATGGCAGGATTATGGTGAGCTTAGGACGCATACCAAAAACATCCCGCAGCCATTTGTGGTGCGTTTTTGTTTTGCCTTCCACTTCCGTTGGCACCGAATTTAAATCTTTTTCTACGCTTTTTTATTATTATTATTTTTTATAATTTCCTAATTTTCTTTATAACAAACTGACCATTAGCGATCGCTATTCCCAGCAGTAAATCGGTGGTGAGATCCTCATAGTTCGCTACACACACGTTCACCAAACGGTCCAAACGAACTAGCAATGCATTCGGTGCAAGTTCACGTGCCACTTCCGACTGCCAGGATAATTCTGGTTGAGAATTTCCGGCCCGAACTACTGTGCCGCCGTACGTTAGCAGCATGAGCAATAAAATCACCATTTCGAGCACAGTTTTCTTTTGAAACACAATTTTAAAACACACAGGGAAGTTTGAACGGTAACGAACACACTACGGAGACTTCGTTGACCGTTGCGACCATAACACAAGACGACAGCCGACGGAATGCCAGTCAGCATAACCCAACCGTTCGGGTAGGCATGTCTATAAGTTCTTGCCTTTGCAAGGAAGAACTTTCTCCCAAAAACCGGAGAAGAAGCTGTGGCAAATGCAAAAGCAAGAGCATGCGTACGCGCACCAGAGGAAGCAACATTACCGCCGGCGGCATACGCAGAGGAAGGGACGGCAAAGCATCGCACTCGGCACGCACCCGAGCGGACGCTGTGGAAGGAAAGGAAATAAAAATTTATTTCCCGGATTAGCTTAAATCCACCCGGCTAATAGGAAAGCAATCGACCAGCCCTCTCGCTGGTGGTGATGCTTAGTTTTCATTTTCGCCAACTGCCGGCCGCCTACCCAGTTCAGAGTGCGCTCGTCCTAAGGACGGGTGGTGACTTCCGGAAATGAAACAAATATTACACTCATGATGAATCTAAATCTCGTTGGAATGTTTGTGTGGCTGGAGGGCGTGCGGAATTGGGACAAATTAATTTCCATCATTCTGCCAATCGATTGTGGTTTTGCAGAATGAATCGTTTGACGTCATCTGAATCGGTCCGAGAGAACTAGGGCGTAGTTGCGCACTTTATTTGCTTATTATTTAAATACAATAAATATTGTTGAAATTACAGCTAAAAACAATAATTCATTAAGGAAAGTGGTTTAAACAGACTCGAAACAAAAAGACTAGTCTAGACTTTTGAGCGGGGGGATGTCCGGATGCCCTGTGTGTCTTGTCAAACGAACCGAATAGCAAGAACGGGCACAACTAATCCGCATCCGCATGGAAATTGCTGCGTTCTGCTACGCTTGTTTAAAGACTCGGTTGGCAAACTATTATCTTACCGCATGCTGGAAACAGTCCAAACTGGGAAACGCACTTTAATCGCACCCTCTGCTTCCTTCCAAAAATCCAACCGGATTTACCCCGTCACGGTGTTTTGCAAATGAAGGAAATTGGAAGAAAGTGTGTTTGGAAAAGGGGGAGCAATATGTAGCCGCACGTTGGTGTAGTAACCAGGTTAAGTCCTATTTCTAGTTCTCTATCCTTCCGCATCATCATCGTCGAAACCATCTTCGTACTTGCAATCCATTGTGATTAACTTAATGATGGATCTAAAAAAAGAAGGGAAAGAAAAGAAAAAACCAAATAAAACAAATGCTTTAAAAAGGTTTAATTGTAAACTTCAAACCAAACCTTAATAGTTCGCCTTCGCGGGAGTTCCAATCGACCGGCGATGGGTTACAGATTTGTTTCTGCAGGAACAAGTTAAATCCTGCCCGCAGATCCTGTATCAGGTCGTATGTTTCCTTATCACACTTTAAGCTGTGGGGAGGGAAAAATGAGTTTTATTCTATTCTACTTATTCCCGTACCTTCTTACCAGTAATGACCAGCAATGGAGATGATTTCGCGACCGTCTACCGTCTCCACGTGATTGTCTCCGAAGAACAGCAATGGAAATGGATTCACAACGGTCGTGTCGAAGATGGTAAGTGCCGAGAGCTTCTGCATGTCGTAGTAAACGACAAAGCTTTTAACAAAAAAAGAACATTAACAAGATAATTTCAGAAAAATGTAAGATATCCTTACTTTGAATGGAACACTCCTCTATTGCCGTTAACCGATCCGGGATGTATTTCCGCTCGACCTTGGTTCTCGATGTTAAGGATCGCTCTTCCATCCGGACTGTTGCGCGAACGGATCACCCTCCGGATGAATGCGACATTCGGGTAAAGGCCCGCACCGACGATCGCACGCAGCAACTCAATGTTGTTCGAATGCAGATTGTCCTGGCGGGATTCTGCCTGCGAGCCAGCCATAAACTTCGTCATGTACAGATACTCACAGAACTGTCCCTTCATGTTGGTGAGCTGTTGCAGTGTCGCACCGTTTAGGAAATGTTTGCCACAGAATCCACCCTTGTTCGATTGCTTGCGCCATTCGGCGATCACGTTCGCCAGCATGATATGATCGCTGGCCGAATCCTGCGCAAAATTACGCTTGATACGATCGACCTCCTTCTCCTTGCCGAGCGGTTTGTAGAACGCATTCTTAAACGTAAGACTGGCCGCAATCGACGTGATCGGATCGATGCAGCTGAAGATGCTTGCCAGCAGCACCATTTTGCCGGTGCGTGGATCCATCGGTAACCGTGCCAGATGGTATCCGAGTGGCGTAAGCTTCTGATCATTATCGATCGCATTGAGTCGGTTTAGGAGCTGCAGCGATTCCTCGATCACTTCATCGGTCGGTTTGTCGAGCAGATGCTCCATGAAAGCACGCGTTTCGCCGAGCTGAAGAATTTTGGTCTGCAGTATCACTTCATCCAGTGCGACGCGAATGATTTCCGGTGGTACGTTCTCCAGGAAGGTACGCCTTCGGGCGCGACTGTAGAGATGATAGCAGACGCCCTCCTGCACACGTCCGGCACGTCCTTTGCGTTGTATTTCGTTCGACACCGAGATCCATTCGTCACGCAGTGCTGACACACCGTTTTCGTACCTGTTTAGCTTGTGGCGACCGGCATTCACGACGTAAACGATGTCGTCGATCGTGATGGACGTTTCGGCGATGTTGGTTGAGAGGATAATTTTACGCACACCCTCTGGTGGACGCTCAAACACCATCGTTTGATCGCGTGTGGGTAGATGTGAGTGTAGCGGGAACACTAGCAACCTTGCCTGAGAAAGCATGCGATGTTCCCGGATGAGTTTGTTTATATCGGATATTTGCGCCAAGCTTGGTAGAAACACTAAAATAGCTCCGGGCGGTTTCGAACAGGTGATGTAGTACAGCAATTCCACAATTAGCTCGTTCTGGTTGTTTTCGCTTCCTGGGTTTTGGAGCGCACGTAGCACTGGTGCTGGATAGCGGCTGGCGATCTCTTCACAGTACGGTTTGATCATATCATCGAACGCTCCTTGTCGTTGGTGAGTGTTGTTCCGGTTCCTCATACGCCCATGTGCCATTTTATCTTCGAAGCTGTAAAACTTTAAATCCCTCAACACATCCTCAAGGTAGTGCTCCCGGACCGGGTAGGCAATGCCATGTATTTCTGCCATCGGACAATTGTTGAAGTACTGCGAAAACGTTTCCGCGGTCAAGGTAGCACTCATGAGAATGACACGTAAATCTTTCCGGTACGGCAGTACCATGCGAATGATGGCCAGCAGTAGATCGGTAATGACATCCCGCTCGTGAATCTCATCAAGCACCAGATGGGAGTATTCACGAAGCAAAGGATCCGATTGCATCAACGTCAGCACAATGCCAGTAGTGCAGAACAGGATCCTACCGCCGTTTGCATTTGGTCGTACCGCTTCCAACCGTATCTGGTAACCGACGGAGTGGCCTAGCTTTTCGTTCCGTTCATCCGCCACACGACGTGCAAGCGTTATGGCAGATATCCGGCGTGGCTGTGTGCATAATATTCTGCAACTAGCGGAACGTCCGTTTGCTGTCGCTTGCTCCAAAATGTACTGTGGCACCTGAGTAGTTTTTCCGCAACCCGTGTCACCTTTAATCAAAATCACCTGATGCCGTTCTACCATGTCGAGGATGGTCGCGCGCTGCTGATACGCTGGCAATGATTTTCGAAATTTATCCAACGGTTTGGTCGCACAATTATTAGCATTCAAACGACTCTCTCCGTCACCCGATTCAACTTGGAAAGCAGACGATCTGCACCCGTCATCGTCGGTATGCGAATTCCGATTCATTTTGGCGCTTTCTTCACGCAATGTTTCCTGCAACGTTTTGCTGATAACACGCAGATACTCGTTCTTAAACACCGACCGGATGTTTTCGTTCTCGACAAACTCGCGGTAAATGTCGCTCTGTTCGAAGCCTCGGTGTATCTGCAAAGTGTTACGTATCTCCTCTATTTGCCAGCGGGGCAGTGTAATATCGACCGCATTGCGTTTCTCACGTTGCTTCGTTTTGGCCGTTTGACGATCGCGATAGAACAGGCCCAGTTCTCTGCCACGCAAACCGGGTGGTGGTGCTTCCGCTTGCTCCTCAAGGTTGATGTCTCGCTGGTCCTGAAACCGGCGGAACCGGTTCGAACTGCCCGGTTCGTTAGCTTCGTAGCTGGACCGCTCCTGAGCTTTGCGGCGCTGTAAACCCTTGTGACGATCGTTGCGCCAATGGCCCTCTTGACTGGTAGACGCGTCGGTACCTTGTGAGTTTTGTTGGTTCTTTCGCCGAGCCTTATTGCGGTAATACATTCCCAGCTCTCTCCCTTTCAAGTGAGATGGAGGTTTTTCCTGATAATCTCTACCCATGGTTGGATTTGATTTATCCTGGCTATAATCGTTTGTTCCCGCTGATTCGTTTACGTTGAATGATGCACTGCCGTCCGACGAAGCTTCCTGCAAATCAAAAACCCGTTGAGCATACAATTCGTCGAAGATTTTCACTAGAACACGGTACGCGTCTTACCTTCCACATGCGAAATTTGCGTAGTTTCTCTTCTAGGGAATCTTCGGCGTCCGACATTGCCAAACTGAAAAGGAACTAGCACGATTTTGGTGTTTCCGCGGTGATTTGCCGGGTTTTCGAGGATTTTGTTGTGATTGCGGGCTATTGTGACAGGTGTTGTTATTGTCATGCCGTACCCTTCGCACAAATTTACCATTTGGCTGTTTGTTTATATCAGATTTAAATATAATACCTTAACATTTGATGATATAAAATTTTACAAACATAAAGCACCACAAAAGTAAATAAAACCAAGTAAGATAAGAACTAATAAATTCCATCATTTGTCGACATTGCCGCGTGCTTTGAATAGTCGACATAAGATGCCAAGTCGACCAATTTTATCCGTTGCTTGGCGAAGCGTCACTTGGGAATTCTGTGCTGTTGTCAAACGCTTGTCAAAGGCAACACCAACAACAACTCTAGCAACAGTAGCAGCAACCGAGAAAAACGCATGCAAAGTGGCGTTGCCAGCAGCCGTGAAAATTAAAAGAAGCTGAATTAAACCCAGCATTACGAACATCACGGTGTGGTGCTGCCGTGTGCGAGTAATTTTAGCTTTCCGGTGGTGCGTGCGTCTCTTGGAAAGGACTGCGAATGAACATCGCCCAGGCTTGTTTTACGACGAACTACAGTTACAACAAGCCACAAGGCAAGTGAAGTGTGTAGAGAACCAAGCATTAGCAATTGAGGAAAAAGACGGTGAAGTCAATAAAGAAGAGTGCGTGCCGACAGTGCCCAAAAAGCCTGCCGATGGTTGGTTCGATAATGTAACAGTCGCTCCACAGAATTGGCACCGAAGCATAAGCAGGTCGTCCATTTCTTTGCTAATTGAATGGAAAACCGTTATCCTGTGGAAAGGATTCTCTACACAACAGGGCGTCCTGCGTGTGTGTGCGTGTCCATACACGTGCGTGCAAGCAACAGTGCGTGCGTTTTCGTGACGAAGAGAAAATCCACCACACAAAAAACCCCCGACCTTTTTTCCGACGACGGAGTCGCTCGACGGTGTATAGTGTGTATGGCGGAGGAAAAGGTGATGCGAGAGTGTGCGTTGTAAGGCACCATCGTCTTGCCGTGTAGCGTTTGCGTGTGGTTGGTGTGTGCGTGCGCGACTGGTAGTGTGTGCGTGTTGACCGTCGACATGGAGCGAAGAGGAATCTAAGAAGCTGAGAAGCGAAGAAAGTGAAGGCAAAGCATACGAGAAAGAACGATGGCAGCAGCACCAGCAGCAGCAGCAGCAGAAAACGGTATGGAAGATTAGAGGAAAACTCCAATGAGAAGAAAACGGAAGAGAACCACGACAACGACGACTGCGACGGCAACGATGATGGCCACACTCGAGGTGCATTGTGATGTTTAGCAGCAGCACAGAGCCCCAGCATAAACAGCATCAGCGTTCACGATAAACAACCGAAAGAAAAGCATGTAATTTGTTTAATGTAACACATCGAGAAAGGCTTGTCCATTTGCTGATCCGCATCTTCGCCTCCGTCGCACCCGAGAACGCGTAGTACCGGAAACCTGTTTTTCACGTCGAAAACTCTCCAGGAAAAACTGCCCCATCCCTCCGGGTTGGCACGTCGTAAGCTGGCTATGTGTGTGCTTTTTACATGAAAAGTGCGTGCAAAAAAAAAAAAGATCGTTTTCTTAGTAGGCCACCCCGTCCAACTCGCAGTGCTGCTGTTGGCTGACGGAAGAAGTTTTGACATTCAGCAGAGCAGCCACCAAAGGGGGCAAGATTAGGGAAAACAAAAGGAAAATTTGAAGTGCAGCTTGAAGTGTGGAATGAAAAAAGTCCAGCCAGGAAAAGTGTTGTAAGTGCAAAGAAAAACACACATAGGGCATCTGGAAAGTCAGCGAAAGAAAGTGCAGAAAAGAAGTTTCTCCGTTTCGAAGGTGGCAGTGTGTGCGCAGTGTTTGTTTCTACTGTGTGTGTATATCTACGGTAGTTGTGTGCGATTTTTATCCTTTTGTGTGCGTACATGTGTGTTGGATCAGGTTGTTTCCTGGAAAATCGGTCAACGGTGGTTTCTTCGTTTTCTTTTTTGCTCTTGCTGTGTGTATTGGCTCGCCCGAGTTTTTTTTTTTGGTTCTGTTTGCCTGCTGTGTGAGGCTTACCAGCTGTAAAGTCATATCAAGTGCTTCTCGTCCTCGGTAAAATACCTGTGCGTACAGTGAGTGTGTATGTGTGCCCCCGAACGTGTGAATGTTTGTTGTGTGACCTCCGGTCGTTCCTTTTTTTTTTTTGTTGTCCGTTGTTGTTTCGTGCAGTGCTGCTAAAAGTATCCTGTCCACACAGGGTCATATTTTCGAAACACCGTGAGAAATAAATCAGTGGGCCCCGTGGTAGAAGGATATTCGCTTTATTCGGGCCTCTTTTCCCTTTGCTAGGTGGTTGTGCGGTGTACTGCAAAGCGGCAGTATAACACACATGCCGTCAGAGTGTGATATCTGCAGAGAAGTCAATAGCCAACGAAGCAGCAGCAACCCCATACCGCAAGGCAAATGCCGAAACCAAGGATAGCCATCGAAAAGGACACAGATAAAGATATGCGAACGTAATCCAAACGGAAGAAAAACGGCTGTGTAAAACGGATGTGATGTAAGTAATGTGATCTGTGACGGAATGTTGTGTTAAAATTGATTCCTTTTTTTACACTAAATTGCAATCCAATTTATGATCCGTGGAAGATGGCAATAGAATGTCGAAAAGTGTTCTAAAACGCAGTTTGTGGAATATTATAACCTGATATTCGGTTAATTAATTTTAATTCCTAACGTTGTATAGACAATCTTCCTGGTTTGGTTCATTTTTCCTAAAAAAACCTTAATTACTGTTGTAAAGAAAAAAAAATATACAAAAAGGCATGATCAGCTTCCTGTTTCTACTTTGCATTCGATAGTGTATTGCTGTTGGCCTGATCATTCCACTTTGTTGGTCAGTGTAGCAGCAGAAAATTCGATTGAAGAAACTGATGAAAACATCTCCAAAAGCAAACATCAACAATGAGAAAGAAAGAAACCTGGTGGACGGTAAAAAACTAACACACACACTCATACATACACACGCACACAGCCGACTCGCACCATAGGTGCAAGATGTGCGTGTGTGTACCGCCAAGGGTTACCATGAACCACCCTCGAACTACCTCCCTCTCCAACCGTTCTGGACAGAGCAAGAGTGCGCCCCGTTGCTAATGCTGTTGCTGTGGCAATGTAGCAATGGGGGGGTTTGTGATGATGGTGTGTTGTTGCCTCTTGAAGAAGAAATCCCTCGGTACGATCGGATACAGCATCTGCGTTGCTAGTCAGACGATCCAACGGATAGGATAGAACAAAAAAGGGAAGAAGGTCGAAAAGCACTCCCCCCCATTCCCACTCCAACTCGCACAGATTCCTCCTCCAATACATTGGAGCGGAAGGGGCAACGATTGGAGAGTGTTTTTTTTATTATTATTTTGGTGTTGCTACAGAAGTCTTTTTCGGCATCTTTCCATTTTTTGACGTTCACATGATAGGTTAGAAAGGGTAGGAGGTGGAAGGTAGGGGGACGAAATGGTTATGCTGCCCGGCGGCGTCTCGGCATTGGATCCATCCTGTTTGGATTCACTCTGCGCACCGGGTGGGAAGGAAAGAGCGATAGGCATGGTTTTTGCTTCTCTTTCATATACGTACGATCCTGGTGCCGTGATCCTGTTTGGCAGCGGCCACCTTGCCTTGTTCTTGTGTACTTTCCGTTGCTGGCTTTATTAACTCTTCAAGTGGAAAGAGATTGAAGTTGTTTTATATTGTACGTCATTTAAATAACATAATTAATTGATGAAAGATTTGAGAAGGATTTATAACCAGTTATGTTAGGATTAATAAGTCTTAAGTAATTAATCTATCCACGATCATCTCCAGGGTTGAGTAGCGATATAAGTATTCGACTGTTTTATTAACAATTCATTTTTTTTATTTAATTAAATAGTTGGGAAATATTAAGCTATCCAAGAGTTCGTCCAAGGGATCATGTCTTGTCATTTCTGGCATCACTATTTGGCTGGACAAACAGTATCAGTTTGAACATAAATTTTATACTCAATAACCAGAGTTTCATAAACTCAAAAATCAATTATTCCTTTCATAATATTATAAGCTCTTCATTTACAAAACATTATTGAGTTATCTAAGCATTGTAAATATGTCACCAGCTAATAACAAATTTGCGTAGATTTGCTGAGTAGCAACGATCTTGTACTTAAGTAATGTTCTTAAATACCATAACTCCTTGACCGTTTCTTAATATTTAAAATGTTCTTAGTTACCATTGAGCTCTTGGAGTGCATTCCCAAATAATGGAATAGTAGAAGAAGGTCCAAGAAGTTAGACATCCACTGATGCAACACACAGAAAAGAAGATGATCAACAAATTAAAACATTCGTGGAATCCATTTCATAAATAATTGTACTTGTAATCAATTTGTTACCAGTACTGTTACATTAAGGGTTAAACGTTTAGAATCCAGACGCACATTTGTACCGGAGGCGCGCGGTGTACCTCCGGATAGGGGAGGGGGAAAGTTTACTTCTGCTGCTGCTGTTTGGCTGCAGTTAATCGACGATGAACATCACACCACCACACCACACTAGTGTTGCTTGCTCTCACTCTCACCCCTTTTTCGGTGCATCCGATCGGGTGCATCGTTTCTGTCGCGAGTGCAGCCCCGTTTCACGCTAAGCCCGTTGCGTATGCGTTCCGATCTCTCTCGGCGCGGTTCTTCGCGATGTTGTATCGTTGTCTGTGTGCTGATGATGATGTTGATGATGGTGCTACACAATGCCATATCGTCTTCGCGGTGAACGGTCAGTCAACCCGTCATACCGTTGGCTCTCTTTCATGGCACATAGCGTTCTGTCTCGTTTCGGTTTTCGTTGTTGGTGTTTTTGTTGTTGTTTCCCTTCTCAAATGTGCTGCACTTGATTCAGCGTCAGTGTTTTTTTTTGTTGCCGGCTGCTGGAGGGAAGAGCATAAAGCAACATATGAGTTTGGTTTGGTTTTGGTTTGTACCATCGATACATACACAATGCCCGATCATTGATGAAAGGGAGAGAGGACAACGCGATGGTGTACTGCCTTTTGGGGAGGTACGTATCGTCGGTGGAGTGG